>JANHFJ010010123.1:197300-207654 GCA_032468195.1 Cerberus rynchops
TTGTGTCAATAGCCCACTTAGAACTCCCCTTACTGATACAAATGCTGATGTGTCAAATACTTATTTTCCCCACTGTAGGTGGCATAAGAAATTAATAAATACAAATTTAAAAACCCATCAAGAGATGCTTAGCCACATTCCTACATAAGATATGTGTGCTTTGAGTAATGGATGTTACTGTCCATTTGGGATTCTTTTCCTTGATGGGGAATGGCACAACACTAAAGGGGCACAGATTGCATTAAAAATGTAGAATTACAATTTTTAAAAACCCAGTAGTCTTCTGCTACAGTCAATGTAGCCACCAGAAACATTTGCACGTTCATTTAAATTACCTAGTTGAATTGGTTCTCTCTACTTCTGATGTTTAGATGCACAGGGCACTGTGCCCTACAGTAACACAACCTGCACACATGAGAGCCAGCACAAGGCTTAAGACAATTACTGTGTAAAAACTTAAGATTATGACAGAATCTGGAAAAAAAAAATAACTAAATGAGAACTGAGCATGGTCACCAGAAAACGTGTGTTGGGAAGACGTGAAGTGGAAGAAGGAAGTGAAATCCTTGGAATTTTGAACAAGCACATCAGTACTGCGATTACGCTACATATTTGGCTTATGAGAACCATCTCATCTTTTAACCAGAATATTAAAGTTTCCAAGAATAAAGAGGAGTAAGCGGTAGCACCAAAATATTACATTTTTCAAAATCCAAAGTAAAGTTTTAAAATAGTATCTGCAGAAGACAAAGGGTATGAAAGATCTTTATTGCTTGTTCCTTATTTGTCACACTGTTTTCCCCTGAGACTGTCTTAAGGCAGAAGAGGACCATTACCAATCCAGTACTCTGTAGTCAGATCAAGGCATATGTAATGCACCAATAAACTAAAAATGTTTTATTTTATTAAAGTTCCTTGGTGGTTTTTTTTTCATTTTAGACTAAATATATAATTTATTTCAAAGTCAGTCTGCCTTTTTTTTTAAGAATGAAAGGATTTCTGGTGCTCGCTATAAAAATTGCATTAAAAAAATAATTCTTTTCAAATAACGCTACCATTTAGAAACTTTATTTAAAGCCGTATTTATGAATCGATATTTTGAATTTGATTTCCCAACTTACCTTTCATTTTTTAATAACTCATTTAAAAATATTCACACATATTAGATTTCTCTATTATCAGAAGTATCTATCAGCTCCCTCCTCCCTTTTTTAAAAAGGCAAGAACCACTACTACTACCAGATAGCAAAAACCTTTAATTGCAAAATTATTCGGAACCAGCTCCATCATCATTCTCTGAATCTGAGAATTCTTCCATTGCTTCCTCCTCCTGCCTTCTCTGCTCTTCTTCATCGGCCAGCAACTTCTTAAAGACCTCATATTCTTCAATTGAGGAGCAGGCTACCTCAGTCACAAAATCCTGTTCAGAAGCTCTGATAATACTTCTCAGTTTGGGATTGACAATTTGGGTCTGTCCTTTCTTATCAGGAGTTTGATAGCGTCCCAAGCGCTCCAAAAAATTTATTCGTCTGTTTATTTCAGTCAGCGATGCTTGGAAGAAACCAGACTGCACTATCTCTCCATGTTTAATTCCCATCCTGAAATAGGCAAACTAAAACAAAAAGATATTAAGTGAAAAAATAAACACTACCATTCTACTACAAGAATGTAAATCAAGTTAATGTATATGAGCACAACTTGCAGCCTGCAAGAAAAATCTTTCTTTACTAAAGCGTGAAATGTATACAAGAAAATTAGTTCTAGGGGATTTTGCCACATAAAATATACTTTTATTTTAAATCTGAGAATCAATTGGGATGTGAAGGAATTGAAACTGCTATGATGTATTAAAATTCAATCATTATAAATTATAATTATTTACGATAGCTGGTGCTAATGGGACTTGAAATCCAAGTAACCAATCTGTATTGTGGCAGATTATGGATGAAAGATTGGGGGGGGGGGTGATTTTTTAATTGCTAAGTTCCTTCTGCTGCATTTTTCTACTATTCTTTAGCATTCCTTACTATTTTCTATATTTTGCCTCATATTTTACAGGAAAATCAAGCAGATATCTAGCTTACTAATACCCAGGGCATTTGAGTGTTTAGGTTCTAAAGATGAAAAGGGATTTGACCATTTTAATTTTTAAAAATGGCTGTAGAAATCAAAATGTAGACAGAGTAAGCCATCCAGGAGAAATAGGGTTATTGTAAAACTTCACAGAATTCGTAAATCATAGACCTGGAAGCAATCTGAGAACTCACACGTTACAAGCACTTTCTCAGTAGAGGATGTGCTAAAGTATTTTAGGAAGAAGAATCAAGTCTCTAATTGAAGATCTCCAATAGGAAGAATTGTGCCACTTCATGAGCAACTGGTTCCACAAGATTAAGTCTAACCAAGGCAGAGTAGAGTAGGACAATTACTTTCTGTGATCTGGACTTTATGACTCATGTATCATTTTCAGCAATTGTTAGAACCAAAAAGGCATAACAATGGAAGGTTCCAATTTTTAAAAATGACAAAAAGAAAATACAGTTAAAGATCAGTGAAATCAAAACATCAGGATGCAAGCTTTCTTGAAGAAAGATATGAGGCCAAAGTCTTCATCATTGTATCTTCAAAAGCAAAAAATATCATAAGGTAGATTCAATGGACAGATATTTCTCAGGATCTATATAATAGATTTTAATAAGCAAAAAACAAAAGTGCATAGGAACAAATTTTTCTAACTATATTATTAGAGGCAATATTTGAAGGAGTGATAAATGCAACTGTTAAAGTCATATGCTGAAAATAGGACATATATGAAATTTCTTAATAAAGCATATTTTTATTTATTGAATTGCTCAAGTTCAGCAATGGAAAAGTGTACAACTTTGTGGAATCTTACATCAGCAAAGTTATTTTGAAAATACCTGGAATTTGTATTCTACATCATTTAACTCTTCTAAAAGGAGCTGTGGACTTGTTTGTAGAATTTTTGATACTTGCGCCATTGTGAAGAGACATTTTTCTTTAAGGAGATTCTCTAGGGATTTGATTTTCTTGTGTGGCACTGTAAAGATACTTGGAAAATGTACTGCCAACTGGTTAATGCTTCCTATTAAAATAAGAGGAAAGAGATAAGATAGCACTGACTAAAATCCTTTCTTCTTTCTCTTTAGCCAGACCCATGTATTCATAGCAATATTAATAACTAGTATATTTTTAAGATATAATTTTTCCTAAGTGTTTAACATAATGCCGAAGCATGTTCTCTCTAAACAGTGCATTTGGAATACTTCTGGGTCTCCATTACTACATTATCCAGTACTACATTATACCCCAGCTCAGCTCCACCAAAAACAAACAAACAAAAAGCTCCACCACGTTCCTCCGTGGTGTTTCTTGCCGTTGTTTGCAGGGAAACAGAATTTTCCTGCAAACAATGAAATAGAAGCTCGCAAAAGAAAAATATCTCATCTCTTGCAGAGCTGTAGGTGTTGTAATGCCCCGCCTCCCACCGGCCAGCTAATCTTTGGGTCTTTGCACTGCATGTGCACATGTGCAACTTGCAGTTTGGGCACTCAGTCCCTAAAAAGTTTGCCATCACTGGTTTATACTGTAGGGTAAGCATATTGCCCCCAACAATCTGGGTCCTCATTTTACCAACCTCAGAAGGATCGAAGGCTGAGTCACCTTTTGGCAGGTCAGGATCAAACTGCTGGCAGTTGACAGAATTAGCCTGCAATACTGGATTCTAATCATTATTCCACCATGGCTATTTCAACGTGAAATATTTCCATGATGGCCATTGCTTGCAATTCCTTACTGATGTTCAGAGCATAAATGTGTTTGTGTGTGTTTGTGCATGTGTGTGTATGTATGTAATGGATATATGGATATGTGTCTATGTTTTTACAAACAACCAAACATAGAACTTTCCTTGATTATTCCATTAAAAGAGCCTGAATGAAACATAAATTATCCTTGAAAGATGAATTATCCTTTTTCTACTTGATTTTAAAAAGATTTCACTGAGCAAACATTTTGAAGATACAAGTCATTATTTTAGTGATTTTATTACTTTTCCTTTTTTTTATAACCAATGCCTTTGAAAATGTATAGTTTTACTCTTAACTTTCAAATGAAGTTCGTAAACATATCACCTTCACCAAGTATCTTTTCCGCCCTATGGCCCCAGGACACCAGCCCTCAATCTTTCCATCACTGAATTTCCACAACATAAATAAAAAACCAATAAAAATAGCAAAATAGATGTTTAATTATAACAGAAGCTTAAAGCATTTGTTCAGCCCAATTCTAGGATCTCCCCCCAGAAGTGTGTGTGTGTGTGTGTGTGGCAAAATAATTGAATGACAGCACTACACTAGACTGTTCAGTCCTCTGAGACGCCCATCAAATCCCCCCAAATATTTATTCTGACAGCAAAAAGGTTGTGCTGAAATGAAAGATGGTGGGTGAAATATTCTAATATTCCCTTTTGGCAAGCACTTGTCACCTATATATAAGAAACGCAGTGTAAATTAAGGAATTGATCCAGAAACATATGTAGCTATAGCAATTTGAAGAATATCCATTGATTAACTAAGCATGATCACTTTCTTATATATAAGGGTCAAGAAAACAATGTATTGTGGACAAAATCTAAACAAATTAGAACTAAACAATCCACTTGATTCAGTGTATAAATTCAGCAACTACACAATTCAGGGAAAGCATTACCTGCATCAAAGCCAAGTCTCCTCAGAAGATCCGCACGTTCCTTCAAATGTTTTGGTGACATTCTCAGCAATTCAGGCTTCTTTTCTAGAGTCTTCAGTATTGTGGTAATGCTTAAACCCAATAGGAGTAATTCTGAAATTGCAGTCAATTTTGACTGAAATGGTATATCCAGCTGCAAGCTAAATAGCTGTGTTATCTGAGCAGGACTGAATCCCAGGTTAACATAGGCACTTGTGTCCTCTTCTAGCTTCAAATGGTCCACATCTGTTGCTTTTACTTCTTCTATTGATGTATTAGTTAACGTTTCTTGGGGCTTTGGACAGCATTCATAATTTGACCTATAAGGGGGCAAGCCTTTTTTGCTTTGTACAAAAGACCTGGTAGTAATCAATCTGCAATTTAGGTGTTGATGAGACCACCAAAAGGCAACTGGTAATACACTGAGAGAAGGTAAACAGATACAGTCATAGGCAAGTGGGGGGAAGCTGTATTTCTCAAAAATCTGCAAAAATAGATTTAAAAAAGCAAACATAATTGTATTTTAAAGGAAAGAACACGTATAGTTGCCAGCAGATCAAAGATATTTGCCAAAACCACCATCACACTGTAATTTATCAAATATTAAAGCTATCATAACTTGCCTCCCAATTTACCTTATTTGAGATTTAATTACAGTATCCATGTACTTCACACCATTAAGATAAATTTGTGACTACAGAAACATTTAATTGTTCAAAAAGTGTTACTGACTGCTTATTTATTTATTTATTTATTTATTTATTTATTTATTTATTTATTAATTAAATTTATAGACCGCCCCTCTCCCAAGGGACTCGGGGCGGTGTACAGCCATTAATAAAACATAGAAAACATAGAAAGTTCATTAAAAATCAATTAAAATAATTAAATTTATGGCTAATCCATTTAAAAATTACAATTAAGAATTTAAAAAAATTTTTAAATCAGTTTAACAAGACCCCATTACTTTAAAATCAATTAAATATAATTTAAAATTCATTAAAATTTTATACTGAATACTGAATACATAGTCACCTTTAAGCCTCATTCAAATCACAAAGGCCACATTAAATATTGTATTTTTAGAAAATGAGTAGCAAATATGTTGACAAATAATAAGTAGGAGTGAAATCTCTTGTTTTTGTCAATACCAAAACAAAAGCAAACTATTCTGCATAAACTATCAAACACTAGTACTCCATTTTGGGGGTATTTCAAAATTGTGCTTAAAGAAAAATATTCTGTAGATAACACTTGAGAAACAATCTTTCTGCAGCTTTTCAGAATATGTTGGTGCCCTAGTCTGTTAGAAAGATAAAATGTTCCATATTAATACTCACAAACATTAACTAAAAAGCATATCAGATACTTCTATCATGATCTCACTGCATACTTTCAAAATTGAAATGTAAATTACCTAGACTTTAAAATTTGAGCTATCTACATTAAAAGTAGTGATTCACACAAATGTGATCCTGAACTCAGGTTAAAAAATTAAGATTGTTATATTCAAACGACATATTGCATCAGATTTGGCTATTCTACAGCATACTAAAAACACAGTGGCTCCATTTTAGCCAAGTCTAGCATATTGTGTGCACACAACCTAACCATGGGCAAAGAACATATGTAAATATAAAAGCTCAACAACTCATCTGATACAGTATATGTCTCAGGTTGAATAGGAATTTTAAAACTATGCTATCAAAAAAGGAGACTAATTTCAGATTAAATCTGCAATTCAGTGTACATATAGGTAAGAAATAATCCCATTTCACTTTTAACTTTGAAATACACTTACATGTATGGACATGCAAGGTGTACCAAACATTGATCTTCATAAACAATTATATAAATTACATTAGTTTGTCATTTTCTTCTAGTAAATGTGCACTTTAATGTCCTTGAAATCTCCATGTACATTAAATGACTGGATGAAAACCAGATTGTGATTTTAACAGTCTGACACATGAATAGGAATCCCTGCTCAACCTCACCCCTTTACCACGATTGACCTTTCCCTTTTCCCCTTTATGGAAGCCAGCCACCCCTGGACACATGAGCATATACCCTGTGAATGAAGTGCCACACCGCTGGAAAGCATTAGGTTGATAATGATTAGATAAGACTTGAGCAGCTTCTGCCTCACCTGTCAGTAAAAGGGAAACGGCACTTACAGCACAACTAGTGTTAAGCGATTATTGCCTGATGAGCCACAATTGTCTTGATTTATATTGTCACTCAATCATAAACCATGGTTACAAATTACACTTGCTGCGCGCATACAGACACAGAGAGGTATGTGCGAACTCATCAGGTGAGTTACCTTTTCCTTCGCCTGCTTATAACCCATGAAAGTACAATAGTTAAGTCGCGTTTCTGTTCACAATTTATTTTTCGGTGGACAAACTGATAATGCGAAGCGTACTCACGCGCAAATAGCGGATTGCTAATTTCATTCTCGGCATCTCTCAGAATTTTCGCAGTTTGGGAAAATAGAGAAAACGAAAGGGGAAGGTGTTCGTGTAAACGCTTTCCTACCGAAACGGAAGCTGGGGAAAAAACGTTCCCTGGCGCATCAGAAGGGCGGCTAAAACTACCTTGAAGTAGTTGTAAAAGGTTGTGAATGAAGACCTGGCGGGGCCAAACCAAAAATGTGAACAGAGGGAGTGCGCGATTATCTTCCCCTAGAGTAGTTGGGCGTAGCATACCTGACATTTATAAAGAATCCCACTTGAATAAAAAAGTATATTGCTTATACTGTACTGATCTGCGCGAATGAATCAGATTACATCGCTACAAACCAAGTAGTTTCAGTCACTATACTGCAGGAAAATGACAGAAACTAACATCTGTGCTACAGTTCCTTACAGATATTTCAATTTTACTTGGAAGCAACAGATGTAAATCATGTCCATCTACTTCGGTAAATTAGTATTATAGAACTTGATTAAAGAACGTGATATTGCCACAACACGAAAATGCACAGAAGTAATGATGCCTCACTCACAATTTTACATGACATAGGATTGTCTTCTTTAAAGAGTATAGTATTTTTTACTGTTAATAGTAAACAAATGTGACCTATAAGATTCTGAATATCCATAGCTGGGATCCATTTTTTTGCATTATGGCAACACCAAAAAGCATTAGCTTTCCATCTCTTAAGCATTTCAGTCTGAAGGGAAAACATTAAAGATGGACTAGAACAGTGGTGGTGAACCTTTTACTTACCAAGTGCTGTGCTTTGTGCATACTATCCGCACTTATGTGCGGCTCCTCCACATGTGCTGCATGTGCAACCGTGTATGCATGCAGCTTTTGCACATACAATGCACACGTGCTGCACGCAGGCATTCACGCACACATGAGCAATCACATTGCATGCGCAGGAGAGCTCCAAAGACCAGCTGGATTTCCTGCTGCAATTACGCACATGCAGTGGATGCCCAAAGATGAGCTGGGTCTCTTCAATCACGCATGCGTGCATATGCAATCACTTGTGCATGCCCAGTTGGAGGTAAGTTGGCTGACAGCTTGTGTGCCCAGCAAAATGGCTCTGCATGCCACCTGTGTCACCCATGCCATAAATTACCATCACTGGACTAGAATCAGGGAAATCTAGCTTCAAATGTTCATTCAATCATTGGAATGGTTCATAATTTTTTAAAAAGTGAAGGAGAATTAAATTGGGTTTTGAAGTTATCCCTACTGTTTACTTGTGTCAAAACCATCACAACTAAAATAAGGCATACTATATAACATAAAGTTTAAAAGATAAAATACAAGATTAAAATATGTATAAGTTAAACAGATCTTGCCCCCAAACTATCAAGGTTAATTGCATTGTTGCGCTGTCATAAGGTCAAGTGTGCATTGATCAGGACACAAAGAACAAGCGTGCATGTGTTGTCTGCATCTCACTACAATCACAAAGGACAGAAGCCACCAGATAGCCCTATTTGTTCAGAATATCTCTGGATTTTGTTGTACCCATGCAGTCCATTCACTGATTTCCATACTTCCCAGCTTTTGCCAGACCCTGCTGCCAGCTCCTCCACTGGTTCCATCCAATGTTGGTTCTTTGTAGCTTTCCATAGATCCTCTCTGCTTTTACATTTTTATATAAATATCCCTATTTATATAAGTTGTAAAACCTGTGATATAATTTATGTGTTTGATTACCTGATTTCCTTACTAGGGCAATACATTTCTGATTTAATCTGTTTGGTTCTGATTAACTTCCTAAATACTATATTAAGATTTGTGAATCTTATATATGTACCTAATCAATTTTTAACTGAAACCAAAAGCAATATAAAAGTGGTACTAACCATGTGACATTTGAAATCAGTTTGAATATCTTATTCTAAAGTTCAAAATGTGGTTATTAGTAGACTTTTTTTCACATATATTGTACATTTTAAAGAATGCTCTAGGCAGGGGTTGGGAACGTATGGCTCGCGAGCCAGGTGTGGCTCTTTTGAGAATTTCATCTGGCTCGCAGAAAAAGAGAGAAAAACAAGCACTTTCATTTCGCCTCCTGCCACACTATCCGTTACCTGGAAAGGACAAAAAAAAACACCAAAACCCCACATTGAGGAGCAAATGGCAGAGTTTATTGATTTGCCGCAGGCTCCTTGCCCTTCTTTCGTTTCCTGAACATTTCTCGGAAGTGGAAAACACTTTTACTTCGTTCGGCAATCGATATGAAATCTCTCTTTCTCTCTCAATGCACAATAAACATTAAAAACACCAATACAAAAGTTATTCTCGGAGACAGCGGAAATCGCAAACACATCGCAGAATAATAAAGCGCGAGGGTGGCTGGGTTAGGCGTTCTGTCATTTATTTGGCAGAATGCAATAGAAATGCAGGCAAGCGTGCGTTTTAATTCCTTGTCTTAGGAAAATCTGGAGTGACCAAAATACGCACTAACGAATAGAATCTCCCCCCCACCCACTTCTATATGGAGCGTCCAGCTCAATGGGACTTACTTGGGCTTGGCGCTACACAAGAAAGTCCTCCGAGAGTGTGGTTTTCCTTCCTTCCCCTCCTTCCTGTCCCTTTCTCAGACCAGCTCTGCACCACAAACCGGCAGCACCCCGCCCCCCCACTCCAAGCCTAAGGCGGGACCTTGAAGCCGGTTGTTCCCTTTTCTCGGAAGGGAATTCGGCCTGTAGCGATCTGCAGCCGTCTCCTTTCTCCAAGGTGAGTCTGGGGGAGGTGAGGAAAAGGAGGGGGACTTCCAAGAAGGCCCGCTTGCGGACGGTGGTGGTCATCACGGCAGTTCGTGCATAAGATGCGCCTCCAGAGCGGAGCAACCAGGAGGCCTGTGACTTTATGCTGCCGAGGCCCAGTTGCTCTGAACGGAGAGGAACTCGCTTCCCAAGGCTTCTGTTTTTCGGATGCGACCTTCTGACGGTCCCCCAAAAAAAGAAAGAAAAAAAAGGAGGCCTGGCATTGCTGGGAAGGCGTTGATGATGATGGTGGTGGTGGTGGTGATAGTGATGGCGGCAGAGGAGCTGATTTAGTTGAATTCAGTCTTAAAATATATTATATGGCTCTTACTGAAATAAATTTCCAAATATTTTGCTTTCATGGC
>JANHFJ010010123.1:226344-236535 GCA_032468195.1 Cerberus rynchops
AACTGGATTCTAATTTGTAGAAATTTTAAACAGCATGGGATTAGACAACGGATAATATGAAAGATTACAAATCTGGTAATTGAAACTAAATACATTTTTGAGAGATGCCATCATTCTAGGAAAGATTACACTATACAAAAAATTTTCTGTAGAGAATTACAATATTTTTTTTACCTTGCCTAATAGTTCTTTCTTCTCATAACCAAATAGCATTAGGGAAAACGTATTGTTAATTCCATAAATTGTGCCATCTGCCTGAATGGTTACCAATCCGCTGATAGTGGTGAACACCCAGATGGTAGCACAGAAACAACAATCTATTGGTAAAGAGGTGCTATTTTCCAAAGCTTCAACGTCCATAGCTGGTGGAGGGTCATCTGATACTGAAATAACTTCATCAACAAGGGGATTTACTTTGAGTTTCAAGCTGAGAGGGAATGTTGTTCCTTCCCTTGCTCGGCCGACAGATCTCTGAATTTTTATGTTCTGAAAGAAGAAAGCTTATAATCACACAATAGTGCAAATCTAAGCTACTAAAATTTTCACTGACAAAGACTAGAAAATGAAGAGTAAAGATTTCCAATTACTATCATATAGTTGGAGTTAACCCCAAACATTATTTTATGTAAAAATCATTCATTCATGGCAATAATTGTTTGTAATAAACTTAAATGGTACCTTTGGAATTTTTTTCCCAGGTGCAGGAAGTTGGATAGAAGGTATCAAATCTTTTATGTAGTGACCAACCACATCTTCTGGTGATGAATATCCATGAAGGTGAGCAAAAAGGGGGTCACAAGAAGTAATCTCTCCCTTAATATGAGAGTTCAGCATAATTTGTATTATAAATGCTAGGCATTCAGTTCCAAAGCACTGGTTTTATAGCAGTATTAAACACAATATTGTTGGCTGTTGATTTAAGGAAGAGTCTAGAAAAACTACTTTAGGACAGATGAACCTCCACACTGATTCTATATCCTGCTAATTTCTAATTTTTATACTAATTTTACTTAAAATATTTATATCATGCCTTTCTATAAGAGGGCAACAATAACATTTAAAGAAAAAGTCTCATTTACTTCCATGAATCATAGACTATTTGTTACAACTGCTTCACATCAACAAATATCAAGATAGCTGTACAGCTACCAAATCATTTATTTAAAGAATTTATTTAAAGAATTATTTCAGGAACAGTGGTTCTTGTGTACAATTATAAGAAAACACAAGCAAACACAGTTCTTATTTATTTTCTTTGATAAAGTTGGCTAATGTGAGGTTTGACATCCATATTAAGAAGCAAGCATGTTTCTGTAATTTCCATTCCATTATTTTGTTGGTTTACTCACATTACTTTTGAAGGAAACGGAAGCAGACAGTCTTTCCACAGGTTCCAAAACAACAACACAGTACTGACTGCAATGGCCTTTAATTTTTCTTGTCCATATGGTGACAGGGATTTTTTCATTATTTTGGGAAATGATATCTACCTAGTGATAAAATACATGTTAGCTTTCTAAATTGCAGGTTTAGACAGGCAGCCTTTAAACACTGTCTTTTAGAATGTGTTTCTATATTTCATCCATTTGTAGATATGAATTTTCACTAATTATATGCAAATTACTTTAGCAAGTTTTATCAAAATAGTTTTATTTCCAGATGATTGCACCATAATTAATTTTGTATTTAAAATTTTGCCATGACTATTCAAGATTTCAGATGCATGAGTTATATTTATATTCTGTAGATGATTTAAGATATATCCTGCAAGGAATTTTATCAAAATTTTACATATTTGAATAGCAGTTTTTGAATATTTTAAATTAATGGTTCTCAACCTTTTCTTCACCACAGACCCCCTTTAAATACCTTTTATGGCCATGGATCTTGGCCACAGACCCCAAGACTTAACTCAAGATTTCTATCATAAAAATTCTTCAAGTCTTCACAGACTCCCTGTAACATCGCGGTCCTTCAGGGGTCCGCGGAGCTGTTTTAAGTTAGATACATAGATTCTCAATAATACTCACTACAAATCTACAAACCACAATCAGTAATATTATCCCACTTCAAATTTATCACAGAAGCAAGTATAATTTAAATTAAGTCAAATACAAGCAGTAATAATATGGAACCTTCAGATTAGATCTTTCTTTAAAGGTCAAAAAGAAATGTATAGAATCCAGGGAAATTTATTTCTGAGTAAATTTGTGCAGGATGAACAGGATTGAATATTTTAGGGATATTGGTTGGCAAAAAATAAGGCAAAGATTTCCAATTTCTATTATATTTCTTACTGCATATAATACATGTCAGAGAAAGTAATTCCCGTTAGTGTGGAAATGTTATGTAAGAAATATGTACTTCAGGTGACACCAGAATTTTTATTGGTATGTGAAATTCTCAACAAAATTGCCAGCTTTTCAACTAGCGTGGTATCACTATCTTTAAAAGCAATTTGGTCTGCTATAGTATAACTAGGGAATTTAATGTTCAGTGAAATGCAGTAAAACAGAACAAACCAATTTTGTCTGATTAATTGTCAACATTAGAAAAGGATTTAAAAGTTTTGATTTTTTTATGAACTATTAATGCTTCTTTATCATAAAGGACTACATTATTTAAAAACAATTATTTAGTATAGTTAATTCTGAGGCTATGATATATTTCTTAAGAGCCTAGATGAGTATTAATCACAAATAGACATTTGTCCTCTTGAATTAGACTACTTATGCTCTGGTAAAAATAATAATAAAAAATCAGTATCGCATTTCATATACTGTACTGATAAGCATATTTTGGCTGTAAGATATTTAATTGAAGAAATCACACACCACTGTTCCTGGAATTACTGGTCCATGTTGTTCAAGATCAGCATATCCTTCTTTCAGTGCTTCCACAATATCCCAGTTGGATTTTGAAATCATTTCAGATAATTTCCGCCCAATCATTTCCTGGGTACTATATCCAAGAATCTTGCAGGCTTTATCATTTGCAACTAGAATCTAAAAAAGAACAAGAAAAATTCTCTTCTGGTGGACTTAAGCTAAACATAGTTGAGCTTTCTTCATATTAGGATGGGAGATTTCCAAGGAATACAGATACAGTACATTAGTTTGATAAGGCAAAACTATTCCAGAAGCAAATTATTTCAATATTTTGTGAAGCAAATTAAATAGAAGCATCTATTCAGGCAAATCTGATTTCTTGACTTCATTTTATAACAAGTGATGGGCACAAATAAAACGCTAGTATCCTGGGACTGAATTCCAATGTGTTGTAATAGTACACAAGTATTCTAATATATATTTATTCAAAAGCAATACTAATTAATATATTAAATAAATCATTAGCATGTGTAATAGTTTTTTTTAAATAAATTAAAACCATATTCCAGTCTAGCCTGTTGTCTGAGTCTTATTTTAATTTATGATTTGTTTAGTTCATGGTCCAGTGTTTCAGGTGGATTTGGTTGAATTAATCACTGTTAACTGTAACATGAACATAACCTTAAGTTTCTTAATAGAGTACAAGATATATCATGAGATGAATTTCAGTAATTATTGCTTTATCATTTACATCTGTGTTCATATCTGGCTTATTTATTGAACTAATCATAATTGGCTGAATTTGTTGCAAAGTCTAAGCCCACATCAATTGTGTAGCATAATATGTGAATCAAGTCACAGAGGTTTTTGCCTATTCTATTTTGCTCTATTTATTTATAAAGTTAAAAGTATGTACTCATTAATATATCTTTGTAGTTTTGTTTACAAACATGTCTTCCATAGATACTATAAGGTTAAGTAATCAGCAATGCTAACAAATGAGTAATCAAGACAACTGCAATTTAATGGGTGTTAAATCCAGACAGTAGCATCTTCCTAAAAATACTTAATTGGCTCTTAACAATGAAGTGGCATGCCAAGTACAGTTATTAACAAAGTAAAGCTAGCCCCGTTTTGGTTTCAATTTTTGTACAAAGCTAGTTATAGCTCTGACACAAGTTACTCCAAAATACCTATTAAAGGAATAAAAATTGATATGGAGCATAGTCTGTTTTCAAAACGAACTTGTAACAGATTGTATTTCAAAATCAAATGTTAATATATAAAATCTTCTCTAGCTATGCTTTTCCAAAGAAAACTTTCTAACGATTACACTTAACATTGATAGTGGGAATCCTTAATATATCTTGTATCTCACAGAAATCTGCAAGATTTACAAAGTGTCCTTTAGGAATTATAAAATAAGATCTAAGGTTTTCAGCCCCTAATTATACATTCTACAATATTTGCTTTAATCTTTTCTAAATTATTTAAATGTTTGGTTGTGATACAGTACATTCTGTAAATACAAGATAATTTTATATTTATTGAACACACCAGTGGCATGTTATAGGAATACCAATGTTATACAAATCCATTTAGTACCTCGGTTGTTCTAATATCCACAGTGAAGATGGCCTTGTTTGGGTTACGGATACTACTTGACAGTGCCTGAATGGATTCTCCCCAAGTCAGTGCATTTAAGAGAGAACATGAAGAGGTGCTACATATGGAACAACAAAGAGAAGCAGTTTCCAAATGATCCCAAGAGCTATGAAGTTTGCCAGTACAGATATTCCGGGCAGCTAATGAAGATAGGCAGTAGGAATTCCATCCATTTTCTAAGAACAGAAAGAAAAAGAGGCATAGAAGCATAAATACTAGAATTAAAGACAACCAGACAATTTTGCAAAGTACCAACATTGATACAATTATAGAAAAAACATTGTTCAGACTTACTAGCTAAAAATAGCATAGCAAGAAATTTTGACTCAGTTACCATCTTAAACAGGCAAAAATAACAGAACTGCCAAAAAGCACTATCAACACATCTGTGATTTAAAAATAGTTATTTGCTTGTCTGTTTATATTTCCTATTTCTAAACTGCCTATCTCCTTCAGATCTATTTACACCCAATTTCGTATATTCTCTATAGTTTCCATTCCTCTGAAGTGCTTTAGACAAGACATCTAATGCTTAATTGAACTGTAGTACTATTCATGGAGGTTTAGAAGGAATCCAAGAGTTTTCTATTTATAAGCCTTTGGTCTTTTTCCCTCCATTGTTATTTTCTTTCTCCAGAAAATCTGCCCAAGAATATCTTCTTGTTGAATAGTTACTGTTCTCCTTAATTAACAATTGCTTTCTATTCCTTGCTAGGCAAGCTAATCACCTGACAAAGATGCTTTTTTCTTACACAGCCTCGAAAGCCAACTCTTCCTTTTCTTATTTGTCCATGGAAAAGATTTGCTCAGTTCTTCACAGATCCCAGGATCAGTCACAGAGATAGAGGGGCCTGAAATGATTTCTTCAGAAGTGATAAAATCCTTATCTGTCATGCTTATAGGTGAAGGACAGGAAGTTCTTCACAGAAACTGCAGGCTGTGAAACAGAACAGCATGTTATATCTAGGACTGGATATATTCTTTCAAATCAGATTCTGAGATATTTATAAAATATTTATTGTATATTTACAAAAAGGAGACTGGTGGTAGAGTTGAATTGCCAAATAGCAAGCAAATGCGGTGCTTTCTGACACCACTTTACAGGAAAAGAAAACGGGAAAAAATAGTGAGCACAGCAGAATACAAATCCACAGGAAGAGAAGAATTAAAATATGTTTGAAAATATCATTCATTTGGGAACTTTATATTAGATGCCAAAGAAAGTATTGTTCAGGTTAATTCCCACTTAGCACAAAAGTCACTAATAAATTTGTATTCATTTTCTAAGCATCCCAGCCAGGAATGCCTAAAGGGGCAATGACTTCAAAGATGGTTACAATCTGGACAAGATGGAGAATGGCACTGAGGAAATGCATTAGGCATCTCAACTAGTTTCTACTAACCTGACAGCGGTGAAGACCCGGAGGAGCAATTGGACACTTTCCGTCAGGAAAACACTAAAAAATGGAACTGCTTTCAAGTGCAACCGGTGGTTTGTCACACCACAAGGCTCTACGACAAGCGCAGGAGATGGCAAGGTGCCTCTTGTTATGGATGGTGGTGGCTGCTTAAACTAAGAAGGATTAGCTCGCTACACATACGCTCAGAGGATCCCTTTCATTTTATCACACGAGATTTTCTTTGATACTAAAAACAACCCATAGAGGAATCCGCCGCCCCCCCCCCCGCCCGGAGTCATCAGAACGCTTCTACTCCTGCGGAATAATTTACCCAACTGTCTGCCCGAGAGGGAGAAGGGTTCAGTCCGAGCCAAGTAGGCGGGGAATGACTACGCCCTGACATCAGGAGCCAAGCAACGCGACGGAACTAGAAGCCGACAGTTCGATAACCCAACCAATTCTGAGGGGTGGAGTTTCCCCGCCGTTCAAAGACTAAAAAGAGCCCGCGCAAACTGTTGCTAGGGACGCGCCGAGCAGGTTCTGTTCGGTAGAGCACTCAGAAAAGTCGTCCATTCAGATCTTGCCCGCGTATTTCATCTCTTTCCCAGGAAGTGGGGCGGCGTTTCTAACTATCCGTAGAGGGCTTATTTTTTAATCTATTATAGCGTAAATAACAGTCGTAGCATTTTATAGACTTTAAAAAAAAATACCTTAAACTATTGTGGATCCTAATCCACTTTCTCTAATAAAATTAAGATTTTTTTCCCCTAGGAACCATACCGTACTTTTCAAAACATTATAACATGGATTTTCTAATCTTTCTAATACTCCAGATGATAACTGAGAATTTTTCACTGGTATTTTCTTCCAATAATAAATACTTTAAAAGAACAAAAGCATCCATTTAAAAAGTGAGAGGGTGGGGGGAGGGACAAACTCATCTCTTGGTGATTTTGTGACCACATGATACAACTTTCTTGGAAATAATAGGCAGGTAGTTTGCCATTACCTTTTTATGTTTTATGTTTTCCCAATTTAGTCAACATCCCTATATCCGATTGTCTTTCACCTGAATACACAGTAGGCTAACATTGCATCCTTCTGAACTCAGACAAATGAGTAAAATATTGTCAGATTCCAAAATATGTTGTGTGTATATACGTTTATTTCTCTTCTGTCATGTTTTCATCATACTCTAAATTTAAAGTAACCCATTGGGACCCACATATCAAGACATCTTCTGTGCAGCCAGAATCTGAAAATAACATTTAACACAGTAATGTAAAATTACATGTAAAGCAAAATGGTTCTGTTGAGATCTGCATATGTGGGACTGATTGGGGTAGATTGTGAGGGTAAAATATAATTTTATATTTTATCTATATCTTAAATTATTGTATTCCAATTTCATTTTAAGTTGTATTGTATCCAATTCCATTTAATTTGTTTCTGGAACTCTGCACTTTGATATGGCCCAAAGCTAATCAATAAATAAATGTAATGATGCATCCAGAAAAGCAATAGTAACCTTCAGTGGTGGAATTCAAATGTTTTTAGTACTGGCTCTGTGGGTGTGGCTTGGTGGGTGTGGCTGAGGGGGTCATGTGACTGGGTGGGCAGTTTCTGTAAACAGGCTTTCCTTACAGGATTAACCCTGTAAAGTGGAAAAACAAAACAAAACAAAAGATTTCTTCTAACAATCAGTTCTTCAAACTTTTTAGAAAACTTACTACCAGTTCTAGCGAACCTGCTAGAACGTGCTGAATTTCACCTCTGGTAACCTTCCAAAAAATGCTGGAGACCACTTCCAGAAAATAATAATTGGACCAAATATTTCATTTACTATAAGGCAGTTGTATGTTTCTGTTAATCCAGTACTGAATCATATTAGAATTGTTGCAAAGATTGATTAGTATTATTTTTTTGAATCCATTCTAATTATTTAACTCTTCAGATTAATTAACTTTTGAATGTAATATGACATGGCACCCCCTTTTTGCATAGAAAATAATACATTTTAAAGTTTTGAAAAGCAAACAAATTTAAATAGTTATAAAAATTAGATACAGGTTGGTCACACACTTCCAATGTTTACTTTTAAATATTCAAACATACTGTAGTGTTCATAAATGATTGCTTGATTAAAACCTCAGAAGCAGCACATTTTAGATTTGCAACAATGTTTATATCATCTATCCAAATGAGTTTTTTTTACAAAATACAGGACTGGTTTTCCATTGCTTTCTCCTGTGCAGTACGAAACAATGCTTTTGCTGTTGTCACTCAAATGATCATCTGCTTCAAGCATTTTCCTTTATTCTTGTTGCCTAATATGGGAGCTTCTTGCTTTAGCTGAGCAGCTGGAATGTTTTTCACCTCTGCAGGAAATATATAACTTCCATGGTTCGTCATTCATACATCTTCCTTGCCACAATGAGGCTAAACACAATGAGGCAGTCCTCAATTTATGACAATTGAGCCCAAAATTTCTGTTGTTAAGCAAGACATTTGTTAAGTGAGTTTTGCTCCATTTTACAGCTTTTCTTGCCACAGTTGTTAAATGAATCACTGCAATTGATAAGTTAGTAACCCAGTTACTAAATGAATCTGGCTGCCCCATTGATTTTGCTTGTCAGAAGATCACAAAAGATTATCACATGGGACCTCTTGACACAGCAACGGTCATAAATATGAACCAGTTGCCATGCATCTGAATTTTAATCATGATCATGAGGATATTGCAAAGATCGTGAGAAAAATGGTCATAAATCACATTTTTCTGTGCCATTGTAATTTTGAATGGTCACTAAATAAACTCTTGTTGAAGACTACCTGTACAAAAGGGTTGAAAGACCAGATTGGGGACAGATCATCCTGGAGAAAATCTATATTGTTGTGATGAGTCCCACCAACTTGATGACACATAATTATCAGTCAATAAAAATCATAGCATTATATATCACACTAATTAATTATGTGGTTGCTTTGATTTTTGCTTAGTATGTTATGCAAATTGTGCTTAGCCAATTGTGACTTAGTATGAAACATGAAACCAACCATAATGTGTAGACTAGAGAAAGGGATTTCTCACTGCAGTATTTGCTAAAAACGTAAGATTCAAGTCAGGCTCAAGTTCCGATAGCTAGATGATCATGCCCATATGTTTTTTATGTTGTGATGTTTTGTAATTGCCTTTTTCCAGGTTAATTTTATTGTATTTCTTACTTCTAGACTATGGATTACTTGATGGTTATGCATCCAGGTACTAAGTATCAGTCACTGTTTAGCACAAAAAAAAAAGCAAATTACAAATGTCATTGTCAATTTTGAAAAACTAATTGTTAAGGATTGACAGGAAGGGAATAGAATAACTTACCTTTTCAAAATGATTGATGTAACAGATTTACAAAATGTTACAGTACAGTGCATAGATAAAAGTTAGGGGTTTTTTTCTGCCATCACAATATCTGGGGCATTAATATAAATAACTAGCACTGTAGCAATGATGAATGATATTAATTATTCATGTACTGCATGAGATATTTGTTTTCTTAAGTATCAGAATTTATTAATTTCTGGGGAACAGAAATCACAAATCTATTCAATCTATTTTCCTCTTGTGCAGAGAATTGCTTGGAAACATGAGGCTGGATCTTCCATTGGCTATAGCATGATTCTTTTATTATATTTAAATGACATTTAGAAAACAGTACAAAAAGAATATTTTTAAAAAAGGATCCATAATGGACCACAAAAATAGATTATAGACAAAACCCAATTATCTGCCAAAGGAAAAGAAAGCAGCTTTCCACTAAAGCAGTCCAAGGATAGATAAGACACTAAGATACAGCCTTTTTCCTCTATAGTTCTATTTTATTATTCTCTCTCTCTCTTTTCTGTCTACTAGATAGCTCAGTTAATTTCCAATTAAATGGCGAGAAGGACAGTACATCCACACCGCTGCCAGAAACGCCAAGCAAACACGAATTACGACCACCGTACACAATCACAATCACACACACACACACAGCTTTCCTGAAATTCTTCTGCTCGTTTCATTGGCAAGTTAACGTCTCTGAGAAAAGAACTACATTTCCCAGGAAGCTACGGGGCTACACGCAGGCGCATAATGTCTCATTGGGACCTCTGCAGCGAAGCTGATTCTGTGATTGGCTGGAGGAGATCCCGAACCCGTTATTCATTGGCTATCCCAGTGCCATGTCCGATGCCGGAAGGAGGGGGCTGCGAAGGCACACACACGTTTGTATTGCACACCTGGGGACTCTTTGCCCTGCACC
>JANHFJ010010130.1:181736-196508 GCA_032468195.1 Cerberus rynchops
AGATGGACAGGGATGTGGTCCAAGCAGTATTTTAAGCCCTGCATGATTGCTTAAGGATGCATGGGGGGGGGTACTTCTGGATTTTTTAGAATGCAAAATTCCTGACTGACCTACAAATAGTCCTCAACTTACAATCATCATTGAGCCCAAAATTTATGTTGCTAAGCTAGACATTGGTTAAGTGAGTTTTGCCCCATTTTATGACCATTTATGCCACAGTTGCAGTGAATCACTGCAGTTACAAAGTTAGTAACACAGTTATTAAGTGAATCTGGCTTTCCTGTTCACTTTGCATGTCAGACGGTCACAAAAGATGATCACATGACCCCGGCATGCTGCAACTTTCATAAATATGTGTCAATTACCAAGTGTCTGAATTTTGATCACCCTGATGATGCTGTGATCAAAAATGTGAAAAATTGTCATAAGTCACTTTTTTCAGTGCTATTGTAACTTTGAAGAGTCACTAAATGAAATAAGTCAAGGAATACCTGTATTTTGAAGCACAATTTTTCCATTTTCTGGCTTCTCTCTCCACACCAAATTTGGTCCTATGCTGCTCATTTTCAGAGAACTATCCTGTTGGAAGACAGATGGTCAGCTAGACAAGAGTATTGAAACCTTTTACATAATTTCTTTCCAACATGTCTTTGGGCCAGACAGAATGAAAAAACCTGATTGCCTCAGCCAGTAATGGCATATACCACCTGTAAGTCTGGATCACTGAAATGGAGCCAGCAGATTTCTTAAATCAAAAACTGCAGGGATCATATATACAGAAATATTGTTTCCCGTTGTGCACTTAAAGCTTGATTGCGAAGTGTACATTTATTAATTTTATTTATTTAGGATATTTATATGACCGCTCAACTCAAACAGCATGATTCTGGACTATATACAGAATGATTAAACAAAAATACAAAAGAAAAACAACACATTAACTCTAAAGCAAAGCAAACCAATTAAATGACAATCAGTATGAAAATATATAATCTACCAACTGGAAACTATTACTCTGATCAAAGCACCCAGGGAAAGTGCTCGATCTTAACTGCCTTTACCAAAGCTTGCCAGGTTGAGGCTAACCAAGTTTCAGGAGAAGGGAGAAAGAAATAGTTCTAAAAAGCAGGGGCTGTCACTACGAGACACCTCAGAGGTCCCACAAGGTGACATTGTTTCAAAGAAGAATCTGGAGTGTGCTCATGTTGGAGCACATGGGAGATCAGTCACTCCTAGAAGAAGGCACTCCCGCAAATGCCCAGTCCTCCCAGTCCTATGGCATTTAGGGTTTTATACATGATAAAATAATCACATGCGAACTAGGAACAGTGGGAAGGTGAGCTTCCTTCTGGCTTCCATATTGACATTATGTTGGGAAGCTGACAGGAGCCATCAGAAATCATTCCTGCTGCTCCTTGGCTGTCTTGCAGAACTGCCCATCATTTTGCTAGAGTAAGTGGAACAAAGGGGACTGAGGCCTGAAAGGAAAACTATACCCCCAATCCTCATCCCAGTATATCTCTGAGGATTCCTTCCCTCCAGAGATGAAGGGGGCTTATCTGTTGATTGCCAGTACTGTAGGCATCCAAGTGGCTTTCCTTGCCACCCACCTCCATTAAGAGATTTCAAATTTCAAATTGATTGATTGATTCCAAAGCAGTCAATCACCACTCACTCATTGGGCCTTGCTACCAGCCAACTGGGAGGGGTACAGAATGAGGAAAGAAAGAGGGCAGGGATCCACTCCTCCATTCTTTCCTTGCACTACGGAATCTATAGGTTTCTGAGAAGTATGGTTGGAAGGTGGGGTGGTGCTGAAGTGGTCACAACTTTGCCAAATTTCAATCTCACAGGACTCATTGGTCCCAGATTTTCTATGCATTCTTTAAATTATCCCATCTGAAGTATGTTCATTCAAAAATTGTCACCCTACAATGCACTGTTTAACCCAGTTGAAAGTTACAAAGTATAAAACAGACTCAAGAGTTTTAGTACAGATAATCTTCCATTTGCAATCATGCGTTTAGTGACCAAGCAAATGAAAGCAGGTCCATCATAGTTTTTATTGCTACCAAAATGCTAAGAAAGGAAAATTAGCCATTGTTCCCTATAGCAGACTTTTTATTTTTACCTTTCATTCATTTGTGTTCAATTCTCAGAAGGTGATGAACAAATCCCTGCAGTTTTCCTTTCAAAAGTGGTTTGCTATTGCTTCTTTCCTAGGACTAAGAAAAAGTGACTGACCCAAGATTACCGAATTGGCTTTATGCATAAAAGGGAGATTAGAATTCACTGTCTCCTGGTTTCTAGCCTGATGCCTTAACTGTACACCAGGCTGCCCCCCTAGATGTCCAAATGGAGATTGCAGAGTATTATTCAATCAGTAACGCATTACCATATAGTATCATTTGTTAGCACTGTATTAATTCACCAAATAATTATCCCATCTCAAATGAATAAATGCTATGAATGGGAGTTACTATGGATTTAAGATTAAAAGGGATCTAGAGGTTGACTAGATCGGACTACTTAAACCAGCTCCTATCATTTTGACCCATTCATGAGAGCTAGAAGGTAAGATGTATTCCAACATCTTATGTCTACCTCTCCAAAGATATCTCTGTTAACTATATTAGTTATGTATGAGTTTAACCAACAGAAATTAGTATCCCTTGGTGTATTACTCACCCATCCACATGATCAAGTTCTTTAGCTTTTTAAAAATTCAAATTCAAATTTTATTGGTCACATGCACATTCATACATGGTACAATATGCAGTGAAATGCTTACGCAACCATTCACGATCACAGGTAAGTTAGGGGCAATCATGTCAGTCATGCTTCAATTTCTTATGCCAGACACTTTTCCTTATATGAACTTGCGAAGTAGACTTGACATAAGAATTTAGGGGACTGACCTTTCCTTCCATCTGCAGGGAAGTATAGCCATACAGCTCAATAATCAGAATATACAGATACTCACACAATCTATGCCCACCAGCAGTGGTAGCATTCAATTTTTTTTACTACCAGTTTTCTGGGCATAGCTTGGTGGACATGGCTTCGTGGTCATGTGACTGGGTGGACATGACTAGATGGGCGTGTGACTGGGTTAGTGTGGCCAAGTCAATGTCACTTCTTTGCCCTAATGACCTACAAAAAGATACTTAAATAAGAATAAAATAAATACACAAAACAATAAAAGAGGTACACAAATATTTACATTAGAACAATAAAAGTATTATTTGTCTCTATGGTATTTCCAAATTGATGTTTCATTGCACTTTATTTATTTTTACTCGAGCATCATCAGCTCTCAAGATGCTTGGAGTTATGGCATTAGTTCTTTTATTCCAGTATGTAAAATACTTTAAGGGCTGCAGAATAGGGATAGGGGATGAGGCAGATGAACTGTCATAATCAGCTTCCTAGAATGTATCATTTCCTCTTCCCTCTTGGCTAGCTCTTCCATCCTGATTGTCTGTCAATGCCCTACTTCATGGCTTCCTGCATTGTAATATATCTTATTTAGCAGGTCTGGTAGCCTTATGTAAATAAGGGGTTACTATTTTTGGTAATGTTTAATAGTTTTAAATTTTTTAATAATGTTTGTTAATTGGGATTAGATTTGGATTATTAAAGAGAGGGATGAGGTACATTTAGATTAAATAAAGGGAGATTATATGCTTACATTGTTAGGCATTTCTATTAATTTTTACTGGATCTTTGTTAATTAATAAGAGTTGAAGGTTTAGAGATCGGTTAATAGAAAATGGGGCGTCTTATATCAGCCATGAAAAACCAGCCAGGTGACTTTGGGCTAGTCACTCTCTCTCAGCCGAAACCATCTCACAGGGCTGATACTGGGGAAAAAAATAGGAGGAAGGAATATTAGATAGGTCTGCTGTTTTGAGTTATTTGTAAACACTAATAAAGGTGGGATAAAAATTAAATAAATAAAACAAGAAAGCTACAATTCAGATAACTCAGAAGAACAAAATGCAATTTTTAATCAGGAATTTGCTGGTAAGGCCAGAAGGAGAAAAAAATGAATGCATTTCATTTACAAATATCTCAGGTCATTTATAAACTTCTTATCCTAAGAACGGGAGAAAATACAAACTCCTGTTTGTTAAACTGCTGTCCAAAGGCCTTGACTTGCTTAAGCCCAGCAAAAGAAAAAGGCAGATAGGAGATAGAGCAAAAAATGCCAAAGCATATGGGCCATCACATAGTATCTGTTTGGATTTTTCAGGAATCTCTAATTTTATCAAACAGAAAGAAAAGTCTGCGCTATTAACGACAGAGCCAGGGAGCTGCAAGCATCATGGTGACGATCCTGGAGTACAGGACGTTTGAGAGGTGAGTTGCTCGGGAAAGAAAGTGTGACTGGCTTTGCTTTCCCTGGTTACCATGCAGGAAAAAGAAAAGAACAAATCTCAGAGAGAAGGGACTTAAAAGCAGAACTGGTTTAAGAAAGAAATGTCGGTGTATGATAGTAATAATATAGAGCAAACTATATAGATAATAATAATAGAGCAATAGGTATGGAATGGTAATAGTATAAAACATATTGAATAGTATTAGTATAAATTATAGTATATGGAACAGTAATCATAGTAATTATCATAGTAATGTTATAAAGATAATTACTTATATATGTACATTTTTTAAAAATAAAACATCTCTCCAACCCTTATGGAAAGGTACAAGGAAACCACCTGTCTGGGGACAGAGGTGTTGTGTCTTCTCTTGAATCTTGTTCAGTCTAATTGGTGCAGTTTCAAAAGGACCCATGACAAGCATCTGGTTGGGGAACACTGAATATACAATATGTTTTCTTCTACCAAACATAAGTACACCTTCATAGTTTTGAATAGCTTCTTTCTTGAGGCCCAAGGGGATCGTTTGCTAGTTGCCAAATGTAAAATCATATAGATCTGGTCTTGTTACAAATCAGGCAGGGTTCCCTGAGCACCTTGAGGAATTAAAATAGTTAAAATGCAATGATAACTATCAACAGTCAGCTCTTGCTCATAAAGTAAAACCCTTTAGTAGAGAGGTCATTTAAGCTCTCCAGAAAGAGCACACCCAGAAGAAGAAGAGCCATTTGCACCACTTAAAGATACCAGCTGGTCTCACTCACCTCATAAAATATCTTTTTTTTAAAGTTTATTTTTTAACATATCAAAATTACATCGTTCGTTAAACAGTGTGTCATCTAGGTACAAACAATTTGCTTAGTAGCAATTATAGTTTATACTATAATATTCATTTGCTTATAATGAATAATGAGTTATTATTCATTCCATTAATCTTACAATAATAATGGTTATAATAGTTTTTTCTTTCCTCCTTTAGTATAAGATGTGACATGGCACCAGTGAGAAGGCAGTCCTAACGATTGCTCCGACCCTTTTTTCACTTTTTACTTTTTTAAACTTTCAATTAATAACTAATGACCATTCTAACCTCAATCCGAACCTCAATCTGAACCAAAACCATGGAGTGCATCATATATGATAGACACACTCTTGTCTCCATCTGCATACAGTTTTCAGCCCCGAAGCTGAGCAGGACGAGAGGAGGACAAAGGACAAGAAGATGGCGTGGAGACAACAAGATTGGGAGGCCCGAATGCAGAGACATTGAAGCAAACCAGGTAGAGACTCTGAGGGACTATGGAAGCATGGGGGTGGCGGCCGCAAAGGACTCAAGGCAGCAATGGCAGCGCTGAAGAGTTGGCACCGAAGAAGCCACCCACATGATCACCTTCTGACCGGGCAGCCCCTGCGAGCATCTGGGCTGGGCAGCGCTGGTGCGAGCAACCCAGGCAAACACCTCTAGGCCAGGCAGCCTCTGTGAGCCTCTGGGCTGGGCAGTCCCCATGTGGAAGACCACGGTGAACTCCTTGAAGCAGCAGCAGCAGCGCTGAAGCTGGACAGAACAATCAATGGCTATTCTGCAAGATGCGTTCGATGATGCAGACTGGGACATGTTTCAATGCAACACAGATGACATCAGCGAGTTCATGTCATCTGTTGTGGGATTCATTGGGAAGCTAGCAGATGACACCATACAAAAAACCACCATCAGAACATTTCCCAATCAAAAGCTCTGGGTGGATAAGACCATCCACGACGCCCTGAGCTCTCGTACTGCCGCCTACAATGCAGGACTTGCATCAGGCAACATGGTCCCATACAAGGCTGCCTCATACAAGGTGCGAAAGGCAGTGAAGGAAGCAAAACAGTGATATGGGAAGAAACTAGAGGCACAACTGCAACAGAGTGACCCTAGAGGTCTGTGGCATGGACTAAAAATAACAGCTGACTACAAAGCATCAACACCAGACAGGATGAACCCAGACACATCATTGGCCAATGAACTGAACACTTTCTATGCCCGCTTTGATATTGCAGCCAATGAAGCCAAAGAAACCCAAAATGCCAACAACACCATCATTAGTGCAACAAACGGCTACATTCAGGAAGAGAATACCAAAACTGAAAATACTGAAATACCCACCATCTCCAAACAGGACGTATGGAGAGCCTTCAAGAAAGTGAACATCAGGAAAGCAGCAGGACCAGACGGCATCTCAAGATGCATCCTTACATCCTGTGCAGACCAGCTAGCTCTGGTGTTCACAGAGATATTCAACCTCTCCCTATACCAATCAGTGATCCCCACATGCTTCAAAGAGTCCATTATTGTCCCTGTCCCCAAGAAACTCCATCCTGCATCCCTCAATGACTATCACCTCATAGCCCTAACCTCAATAGTTATGAAGTGTTTTGAGTGACTGGTCAGAGACCTCATTATTCTACACTACTGGACACACTGGACCCCTTTCAGTTTCCGTATTGACAAAATCACTCAAATGACGATGCCATCTCCCACCTTCTCCACACATCACTCACCCACCTAGATACCAGAAAGAGGAACCATGTTAAATTGCTCTTCGTGGACTATAGCTCAGCATTTAACACCATAATCCCCTCCACACTCAACACCAAGCTGGAGCACCTGAGACTCAGCCCACCTCTATGCCATTGGCTCTCCAATTTCCTAACTGGAAGACCACAGGTGGTCAGGTTGGGTGGAGAAGTCTCAGCCTCACTCACACTCAGCACCAGAGCTCCCAAGGGTTGTGTTATGAGCCCTCTACTTACTCATTATACACCATGACTGTATGGCCACTACCGACTCCACCACCATCATTAAGTTTGCTGACGACATTTTTGTGGTGGGACTGATCTCTGAAAACAATGAGATGGCCTACCTGAAAGAGATTGAGAACCTGGAGAACTGATACCAGAAGAACAACCTCCACCACAACTTCCGCAAAACAAAGGAGTTGATAGTGGACTTCAGCACAAAAAAGGAGAGAAACTATCAGACCCCTATCATAAATGGGAGCCCAGTAGAGAAAGTGCACAGCTTCAAATACTTTGGTATTCAGATCATGCAGAACACCACAGTGAAAAAGGCTTGGCAGAATCTCTATCACCTCAGACATCTGAGAGACTTTAAATTGCCCCCCAAAGTACTCAGGAACTTCTACTCATGCATCATAGAAAGCATCCTGATGGGAAACATCACAACCTGATTTGGGAACAGCACCACGCAGGACAAAAGAGCCCTACAGAGGGTGGGGCGTTCAGCTGACCGTATCACCTGCACCAAGTTCCCTGGACTGCACTCCATTTACAACAAGCAAAGCCTGTCCACAGCCAGGAAGATAGTAAAAGACAACAGATATCCCAACAATAGACTGTTCTCCACGATGAAGTTAGGAAAGCGTTTCCACTCCCTGAAAGCCAAAACAGAAAGACTGAAGAGAAGCTTCTTCCCACAAGCAATTCGATCTCTAAACCACTACACATGGAATGTATTTACTGTATTGTATAATGCTTCATTCCAAGCAGCAGAGCCAGCACCTTTAGATGTCTGCAGATGTTCCTGTTATGCTTGGTGTGCTGAATGTGCTTCAACAACAGCTAAAGTAAACAGCTAAAGCAACATTTTCCTTTTCTAAAAACAATTTGTGGTGTGTCTGTCCCAAGCTGCCAGAAATACTTGTACAGGCTGAACAGCATATTCTACCTACACCATTTTTACTCTAGTTCTTGTAGCCAAAGTTTGGTCTTTGAGCCACTAGGTGGAGGCATTTGAAAATAATGGTCAAAAATCACTTTTAGCGTTTGCTAATGTTCTATTTGCATGGATCTGGGTCTGACCGACATGTATCTGGGTTTTGCTTCTAGGAACCCTTGATGGAAGAATACAGCATTGCCACACAGGTTTGGAAGCTCAGTTCCTGCGATATGTGTGAACTTGCACGGAATAGTGTGCTCATGAGCGGCTTCTCCCCTAAGGTAATGTACAATCTTCTCTGACAGGGATTGACTTCAGGCTATGACCTCCCAAAATAATGCTCATGGGGAGGGGATTTACAGAGATCTATTCATCTGAACCAGCCTGTTTGGTGTAGAAGACTTAACATCTAACAGCAGCCTCTTCTTCAGCCAAGTCTGAACTCAAGGGAAGAAGATGGCTGAGGACTGATGCTGAAGAAAGCATTAGTCCCTTCCCTTCATACATCTTGTAAAATTCCAACTCTTGACCAAAATCCCAGTGAAACTTAGTGTTTCGTTGCAGGAATGAGAGACCGACGCGTTGCTTTGCAAAAAGAGCTCTTTTATTGCAACAGGCAAGTACTCACACAGAACAAAGACTAAGGCAAATCCACATCTATTTATACTGTATACAACCCGCGCCTTGACCAATCAGAGAGCAGGTTTTTCCCGCGCTCTGATTTCTCCGCGCTAGAACTCTGTCTCTAGCCATCCCATATATGGTATAGAACACTTAGCACATTAAAGTGCAACAGTAAGAATAAGATGGATGTTTAAGGCCTTTTCTTTGATAGTTTTAACCTCTTCAAATAAGCAAAAAGCAGAAGTGTTTGCCGGTGTAGTATCTACGTAGCATCTGGCGGTGGGGGTTGCTATTGAGCCATTTTTGGGTGGTGGATGCTAGAGCCAGTTGTGCAATTCCTTGCTAGGCAAAAGTCCAGAGAAGCACTAAAATGAACATAAGGTGAGAATTTAAGACCCATAAGTGAATGTATTAGTTTGCATGTGAGAGAGAGAAAGAGAGGAAGAGGGTGGTATGGTTGGTGCTGGCTCTTGTTTTGTTTTTAAAAGGATTTGTCTGCTTATTTATTAAATTTAGAGAGTGCCCATTTCACCCTCAGGGTGACTATGAATTATACTGTATCCTTCATTTCTGTTTTTGCCTTTGAAGGTCCAGGTGGAAAACATAGGTTGCCCTTTGGCTTAACCCTGGATTGATTTCTACCTTTGTTCCTAAGGTGAAGAGCTACTGGCTTGGACCCAACTACCTGAAGGAGGGGCCTGAAGGCAATGACATCCGTCGTACCAATGTGCCAGATATCCGGGTAGCCTATCGCTATGAGACACTTTCCCAGGAGCTGACTCTCATCACCAGGCTGTGCAGACAGAGATGCTGGAGACCATCCAGGAAGAAGACCTTCTGACGATGAGCTCATCCGGGATACTTGCTGAAAGAGACTCCTTCATAATCAGACTCCCTTTCAGCTCCACCCTGGCTTGGCAAGCAGGGTCTGTTATGTGAGCACAAAGAGAGCCTGACCACACACCTCCCTCATCCCAGAGACTTTTCTACTCTCTCTCTCTCACACACACACACACTGTGTGTGTGTGTGTGTGTGTGTGTGTGTGTGTTAGTGAGTGTGCATTTCCTTCCGTGTCTCTTGGAAATGTTTCCATGATTTCTCTGCACTTGATAATGTGGAGGGTGGCTCCTGAGAGGTGAACAGTTAGAAGCGTCTCCAGGGTTCAGGTCCAGGAACCAAGGAAAGCACCTGTAGTGTGAATGGAAAGGCTGGTCAGATCGTTTGTGAGCCAAGGCCAAAGAGGTAGAAAGGAACATAATGCCAGTTCACTGCAGAATCAGGAAGTCCGGGCACATGGATACATTTGCCCAGTGGCAAAAAGAAACAGCAGCATGACTACATGTATCCTGAGCAATATCTGTCAGGGCCAAAGTCTTCTGGGGGGACCTTGTGCTACCTTGCTTTTGTTTCAGGGGGTTTCTATTGGCTGGTCAAGCTTCTCTGAGAGGCTGGAACCGGTCCGGCATTTTGCCATCAGGGCAAAACATTGTTGTCAATCCCATAGGCAAGATCTTCCATTTTTCAGTGTTAAGCTTAGTACAGTATTTTTTCAACCTTGGCAAACTTTTCTTAAAATAATGTTTTATTTTTAAACAAACATACATATATACATACACAACCTCCTTTTTATTTGTTTTAAATTTTTTTCTAACCAAATTTAATTATGATATAATCATAATTTAAGTAACTTTTAAACAACCCTTAAGCAACACCTAAGAAACTGCTAAGCAACCGTTAAGCAATCTGAACCGTCCGAGGTGTGGCCTGTGAGGAGAATGAAGGACAGAGCTAGAGTTAGAGAAGATGGCGCTGGGATGACAGGCTCGGGAGACCAGGGCAGGCTGGAGGGCAGAGAGGAAGTCTTGAGGAGGAGGAGGAGTCTTTGAGAAGCCGCTGAGGCGGAGTACCCGAGGGATTGCTGAGGCGGAGACTGTGAGAGATGCTGAGGCGAAGGTAGTAATGTTTGTCTCTTTCAGCTCAGGGAAAACACTAACCTTTGATTCCCTCCATGGTTTAAAGATGAATGACCGTGTGCTGTCAGGGGCAAAGTGGACTTGAGATAATAGAAGTATTGTTGTTAGCATGCCAAATACTGGGTTTTTTCATTTGTTCTGTATTTTTTGTGAAACTCTTGGTCTCCCTCTACAACAAAGTATTATAGAAGTAGTTTGATGCAGTAGCAAGGAGATTGAAGATGACTCTGGCACTGAAAAAATAAAGTAACTCCTGGAAGAAAGTCTTGGAGCCAAGATACCTGCCTAGCATGGAAGGAGATTAGGAGAAATTATTATGATTTGTATTAATTATATATCAAGTTCAAAATGGAGATGATGGACATCTGAGATCAGTTATTTTTAAAGCAAACTTTTAAGTAATTTTAATTTGATTGGATCAGTGACATTCATCAGCAATTGGTCTAGGAAGATACATTGCCTTAAGCCATTTATTGGGTCTAATTTACTTTCCCAAAGTTGCTACTAGCTCAGGAATGATAGCATTTTGTTCCCTATAGAGTTAATGGTGCAGTTACAGGAGGAGTGGGGTGTTAGAGCTGAATCATTATCCATGGGAGAAAAGTTTATACACTCTAGCAGTGTTGCCCCTTTTTTGGACTGCTTCTTCCTTCAGCTGTTTTAAAGTTTAGGGGTTTTTTGGGAGGGTTCCCCATGTTGGGAGATCATTCCCACCGTGTCTGGCAGCCATGTCTGGTGTCTGATGCAGAAGCTCCTGGTAGATAGAAATTGGACTGGTTGTAATGCAGCAGATTCAAACTGCTTGTTATACTTGATCTCCCCACCTCTTATTTCCCCCTCCCTCTCTCTGTCTCCCTCTCTTTCTGAGAGCTTTTGACTCCCATATGCTACTTTTAATACTATTGTCATCCTCTTAATAGTTGTTGTGCCATCAGTCATAATTTGGAAATCTCTTGTGGGCCTCTTTCCTGAGGTAGAAAAGCAACTTCAGACGCTGCTCACTCACTTCAGGTTCTTAGACAAGTGTTATGTTTACAGAAAAGGCCATCAGTTCCTTGGTTCTTGCTCCCAGTTGCTGCCAATAACAAGCAATCTTACGATTGCAAGCAGATCCAGTACAAAGGGAAATACGTTTGTTAAACTTGAGGTGAATAGACAGCAAGGAATGCTTCCAAAGTGAACTGAAAGCTTGTGATGTCCTTCTAAATTTGACTAGCTCAGCTTGCCATTCTTCAGGTACCTTGGACTAACGTTCCCATAATCCTCAACCAGCGTGGCTGCGTGAAATTGTGCTCCAGCACAGTTAGAAGGGAAACTGTTCTAGGTGGCTGTGGCCAAAATTGGAGGGTCATAACAAATGCCTGCTTAAAGAGATTCATTTAGTACCCCAAGACTAAATAGGTTGCTTTTTTCATGTGTGGAAGAAACATATTGTTATAGTTTGTGTCATTATTTTTGAGGGCCACAAATCTAAGAAAAAGGAGCTATTCTTTTTTTTGTAAGTTTTTTATTTTATCTTCTTATATTTTTACATATCATCACATGTTGATTAAATCATATATAATCAAATATACAAATGTCTCTCCACATAAAAATAGGAGCCATTCTTTAAACCCTATCTAGGTGGCATTTCATCTTCATGGCACAGCAATATAATCAGGTAATTTCCCTCCATTTCCCCTCCCCCCCATTGCTGTCTCCCAAGCTGTTTTGCAATAGAGCTGTTTTGCATTTGTTTCAGCCAGCTTGAATGCCTTGTTAATCTAGGGTTTGATCCAACACAGGGTTCCAGGAAGAAATGGTACATCAGTTGATATCATTCCTCGTTTCCCCCCACTTTCTCCTTGCCATTAATCTGCCTATTGGTACATCATGTTAGTTTTTGCTTTGGTGTCAGAATTGAAACTGGTATTCTTTTAGCAATCACATGTATCTTCCTCTCATTTGGCTATTTTATGTACCTTGATGAAACTCTATGCTTGTCTGTGCTGTTAGAAATCTTCTGGGAATAAGAGCATGATCCACCATTAATCTTTAATAATTAAAGATTATTTAAGTAAACTTGTTCTTTTGATAGAAACAATTTCCCCTCCTTGTTTGGCTTCCAGGCAGATAATAAAAATTATTTTTCTCTAAGGATGGGTTTTGAAGAAGGAAGGGTCATCCTCTAGGAAGCAGTAATCTCTGGACAAGTAATAAAGGTTTAGTTTAATAGCTCCTTCACACATCTGTCAATCTTTTCTCTCCAAGAAACATAAAAGAGGAAATATTGCCCTTCTAATACTTCTGGAGCATTTCCACATTGGGCAAAGGCATTGGGAGATATGCTGTTTTCCTTCATCCATGTGAGAGACTGCATATGTGTTGCTCTGAATGGCCCTAACCTACAAAAAAAGTGCTACTGCTTCATTGATATGGGAAATAATCTTCTTACATAAGAAAACAAGTTTGGGAATAAAAACAAAAGCCTGGATTTCTACCTATTGGTGCTCAACTTGTGCCATGCCCTATTAAATGGTATTAAACATGTCTATTAACTATCTTGCTATGAATTCCTCCCTCAGAAATCATTCATACCAAGGGGTTTTAACCAGGTAAGGAAAGAGATCATGAATTTAATAATTTCAAGAATATTTCCAAGTTGAAAAGAAATTGAGTAACATATGAACTGCCTGCTTTCAGGCAGCTGAAGAAAAGAAACTTGTTACACACAGTTGTAGATAATATTGCTAATGGAGATAAGGGAATATTAGGGCAGGTCCAAATCCCTTTTTCAAATTGATTAAATTGCAAGGTAATAGTGGTTGTCAAATCGATGGTCAGGTTCATGTCTACTGGTTTAGACCAATATTGTCTAATGCAGTGTTTTTCAATCTTGTCCCCTTGAAGATGGGTGAACTTCAACTCCTACAATTCCTCAGCCATCTGGGGAATTCTGGGAGTTGAAGTCCAACCATCTTCAGGGGGCCAAGGTTGCAAAACTGGTCTAATGTAATTGGCAGTATCCCAAAGGTGCTTTTTCAAAGAGGCAACTGGACTTTCTGGGTTTTCTTTGAAGACATTTCACTTCTCATCCAAGAAGCTTCTTTTTGATATATCCACTGGATCTGGTTTTCTTTTCAAGGGAGAGCACTGAAGGATCACTGGGGGTGGGGACATTTTGCTTAGTTGATATTTTTGTAAAGAAAATCCTGGACAGATGCAATTAGATGCTTTTGCTTTCCAGTAAGAATAAGAATTGGGATAGATTGATATGGCTTGCTTTTGAATTAATTTTAAAAGATTTTCCCATGAAAACACATTTGTAACAATTACTACTCTTCTTTTTACCTTACTTTTAGAAAAGTCTAATCCACATTTGTTCTGAACAGGTAATCTAAACAGTTTTAGTATCAAGAGACTTGCTAAAGAAGCACACAAACACAAAGAGACTTATGTATACACAAAGTTGCATATCCTGGCATATATGTAGAGTAGATAAGTGCCAATTATGAGAATTTTAAAAATATTCTGCCTCTCCCCATAATAGGAAAGATGGAAACAAATTTAGATAACATATCTAACTTGACTTTGGTGAGTAGAAGTATTGCAAAGTTTGTCAGGTGTAATGGCAATACTGTAAGTTGTCCATTATATTTCCATATTAGAAAGTTCTTAACTGTTGGATTTGTCTTCATGAAACTACAAAATTTACTAAAGTCCTGCTTTATCCAGTGTTAATCAATAGGCATGTTAATCAATAGGAAACTGCCTCCAGATCCCTCTCCAGACGTGAATTCAGAGGAATGAGGAGAAGGGAGCACTGAGGAGAAAGGAGCACAGAGCTGCATGAGGAATGTGGGGATGGCTGAACAGCCACAGTTGGGTTGATCGGATGAGCAACAGACTGAGCCCAAATGTGGTCTGTGTGAGAGTGTGGGAGCAGGACAGCAGGATCATTATTTGTGAAAAGTTCATTTGTCATCAAAGAACCTAGGCGAGCAGTAATGCATTCAAGGTGTTAAGGAGTATAGTCCTCCGTTAGGAGAACGAGTACACAACGGAGCATTTTTTGAGAGTAATTTGGTATATTAC
>JANHFJ010010141.1:67680-78934 GCA_032468195.1 Cerberus rynchops
GGGTAGCTGGGAAGGTGGGAATCAGATGCAATCATGGATCTTGGAAGGAGGGTTAGGGGTAGTTGGGAAGGGGAATTTATTTTCCTTTGTTATTATTATTTTTAAATAACTCAAAATAGCCAACATACCTAATATTCCTTCCTCCTGCTTTTTTTCCCTACGACAACAACCCGATGAGATGGTTTGGCCCAAAGATATCCAGGCAGCTTTCATCTGTAAGACAAGACTAGAACTCACAATTTCCTAGTTTCTATCTAGTCTGATGTCTTAACCACTAGACCAGTGATGGCAAACCTTTTTGTCACCAAGTGCCAAATCTGATCGCGCACCTTCTGCGGGTGCGCGATTCACACATGTGCCTTTCATGCATGCGCATGCTGTCAATGCATGTGCATGCACTATCACACAGCAGTCACATGCAGGAGTCATGTGTGGAGTCTCGCATGCATGTGCAGTCATGCAGGGAGTCGCACAGGAGTTGCGCACACGCACATGCACAGTCAGTGAGTTGGGGTGATGGCTGGCATGCCGGCAGAGATAGCTCTGGGTGGTAGCTGGGGCATGCATGCCATAGGTTTGCCATCACAGCACCAGACCAAACTGGCTCTCTTACAGCAATTGTTTGAAAAGTTGGTATTCTTATTCTTTTCTAAAGAGCAAGAAAAAAGCCCAGAGCTATCTTTACAAGCTGCTTCTGACCAGCTAAGATTGTCAATATTTCTACTGGCTCAGCTGAAATGCCTGTTACAGCAAACAGACCCTGAGCAGCTGAACTTTCTTCCCACCCTCACTTTGTCCCCATGCCAAGAAAGCTTTATCTTCTTCACTTCTCTGCCACTGCTCTTCTAAAGGGAAACAGTCCTAGCCGTTTCCTTTTTCCCCTCCCCTTTCCTTGGTTACCACAATTCCCTGTCTGTACATTGAAGTGGGGCAATATATTTTATTTTTTTATTAAGCATCTATATAGTGCAGTATTTAGAACAATATTGTAAATTTTTCTTTGTCCATCAAAAATGTACCTAACCTGGCTTAGAAGAAAGAAGTGATCTGTGAATGACAGGATGAATGTTTTGAGTTTGTAAATCTCCATCTGTGTGATTCCCCCCCCCTTGCCCCACTGACCCACAAATTTGGGGAGGGAGTGGTAAATATGTAAATCTTGGATAGATTTATTGGAAGGAGGGTAAGAAAGCACACAAAGATATAACAGCATCAGTGAGACATTGTTGGCTGCTGTGTCAAACTTTGGCACCCGTGTTTTCTTTAAAACAGATGTTGGGGGGGGGGGAATCTGAACTGCAGAAGGAACGGTTGAAGAATGATTTGAGGGTTTGGAAATAGCCAGGCTGTAATGGGATCACAGGATCACAGTCCTTTCAGCTTGTCAGAGAAGTGACATGATTGCTATGTGTAATTTACCTTTATGAGGAGTGTGTGGTGGATGCTGGATGCCTTTTAGAAGAGGGCAAAAATATAGGGCTATATCACACAGGGCCTCGTGCTAAAGTTGGAGAAACTCGTGCTTCTAACGAGGAGGATGACTGAGCACAGAGGCAGACTGCCCAAGGTGGCATCTTCACTTTCATGTCCCATCAAATAGAGCAAATCAGAAGCAACTGGCAGGAGGCCAACTGAAACACCCAAAGGCTTAGCATCTTTGCAGCTTTTCTATAGGCAAAACCACCTAGCACTGTGTGTGGGTGTCCCTTGAGTCCTGAATTCTGGCTCATCCTAACTCTTATCGTCCCAGTATAACCATGAAAAAGTAGTCCTTGACTTACAACAGTTCATTTAGTGACTGTTCGAAGTTACAACAGCACTTTAAAAAAAGTGACTTTTTCACACTTAAGACTGTTGTAGCATCCATTTGGTCACATGATCAAAATTCAGACCTTTGGCAATTAACTCATATTTATGACAGTTTCAGTGTCCCAGGATCGTGAGATCACCTTTTGCGACCTTCTTACAAACAAAGTCAATGGGGAATCCAGATTCACTTAACGATCGTGTTACTAACTTAACAACTCCAGTGATTCACTTGACAAGTGCGGCAAGAAAGATCCTAAAATGAGACAAAATTCACTTAGCAAATTCTTACTTAGCAACAGAAATGTTGGGCTGAATTGTGGTCGCAAGTTGAGGACTACCTGAATCTCCCAAGCCTATACACATACATATACATGCACACATGCTAGAGAGATACATATACACAACACATATTGTTCACACATCTGTTTTTCTTTTGTTGCGATAATTATCGGCATCACAAACAGTTTGAAAAATAATTTTAGAATTATTGCAGAGATATTGGAGGTGAGCACGACCATGCTAATATGGAAAATGTCCAATAATACTCCCCACAGCTGGCCTTTGGTCAACACATAGGACATTTGAAAGGCTGCCTGCTCTTCTTAGATCAGAAGAATGTCTATGTTTAATTACAGAAGGAAAAGGCAGCCATACCACTCCTGCTGTCTTTGAATAACTGCGCCCTGTTTCTACTTTTTAAGAAATATTAGCACTGGTTGGTCCAAGGAGCAAGAATGGGCTTCAAGGGTTAGGAAGTTCACAGGCTTGTGATGGTTCCCTTAGAAAATGGATCCTTGTAGTACAAATTGCTTCTTCTCTCATCCTGTCCCATTGTGAGACACAACATATTTTCAAAGCTGCACTTCTAAAACTGCATTTTGTTCAAACATACTGTACAAGTCACCACATTACTTGGCTGAGATTATATTTTTATCAGTTTCAGCTGGTGAACAGCTGAAGTCCATGCACTTGGCAGTTTCTGTGTTTTTATTTTAGGCTAAGAATTGATTTCTAACCCAAAATATTCAGCGAGCTTCATGGTTGATTGGAAGAGGAGTCTTTTCTGTTCATTGCTATCCCCAACATATCTCAGGCAATTTTTAAAACTATCTAAATCCTAGTGACATAGAAAGAATACACTGTTCCTCTCTTTGGAACCTCAAAAATGAATGTACATGGCTCTCTCGTTCACCTGCAGTGATAGCATCCTTCACACAACACTAAGGTTCCAACACAATCACAATTCACAACGCAATTCTTGACATTAGGAAAGTAGGTTTACTTGGCAACATTCATTTATTTATCTGCCAGTCGGATCCAGTCAGATTCTAGGTTGGGATGCATGTTGCAAGGAGAGGTTGTGGTAATGACATTTCTTTTGTCCTTGATGCACAAGTTATGGCATCAGGTTATTTATTAGCCAACCATTATTTCTATTATTAGTTGAAGGGGTAAAGGAGACAACATAAAACCTGATGACCCTGGGATGTTTTTGCAATTTGGCAAGCTTTTCAGAAGTGTCTTCCCTTGCATTAGGGCCTTAGGGCTGAGAGAATGACTGGCCCTAAGCCACTTGCTGGCTTTGCGTCCAAGAACACAAGGTCTCCCCGTTTCTAGCCTGGTGCCTTCACTACTGCATCAAACAGACTCTCATAAACAATAATAGATAATAATAGTATCCTGCATGTTGCATAAAACAGGCTTTTTCAAACTTGTAGCCTCTAAGTGTGTCTGGTTCTTAATTCGAGGCTTAAAAAAACATTCTGTGATACCTTAAAGATAAACAAATGCATTTTCCTATCAACTTCCAAGGATTAAGCCTGCTGCAAATGAGTGAAGGAAATAGGCACAATGCAGGCAGCAGAGCTGGAGATTTTGGAAGTTACCGTATACATAATTCTGGGGCACCAGTTTGGAGATGACTGCTATAGATTCTAAACCAAAGCTCCATATAAGTATGTGACACAGATATTGACAGTTTTGTCATTGTATTACTTCAAAATTCAGTGGCTGCAGAAAAGAGAGGGAGCAGGATGGAATCTATCAACTAAATAGTGTACTTACATTGGGGAAAGATGTATTTGAATTTTTGAGTGATATTTGCTTAGATTTTACCATCTACTAAATAAAAATAAAGCAAAACACAGAGGTTTTGTTGAGACACCAAGAAATGCTATGGGGTTGATTCTTCTTCAGGGGAATTTTTACTTGTGGTTCCTTGCTCAGGCAAGGCGTGTTTATATAGTTCTGTAAATTATGCCAGTAATTCCAAAAGAAAAGAAGCAAGGTGTCAGTAAGGTATGTATATGTCTCCTGCTGTGATAAATGGGAAATAAAGCCGTTATTACATTTTAAATTGGATAGAGTTCACATTCTCTATATAATCAAGCATCTAGCCTCATCCAAGAAATATTGCCTGGATGAAGTAACACATTCTTTCTTCCCCTATCACAAGGTAGGAGACTTACACATCTGAAATGGAGCAAAGAAACAATATAATCTACAAAATCAACTGTAAGCATCGCAACCAATTCTACATGGGGCAAACATCATGTCGATTACAAACCAGGATCCACAAATATTGGCTGGCAATCAAATGCCACAATCCCAAATCTTTAATCTCTACCTATACCAACACCAAACAGCACTATTGCAAACTTACTCATCTGTTGGCCTTAGCCTAGCAATTATTTGGATACAATTCTAAAAAGGTGTGAAAGGCAACTGCAGAAATCATGGAGAAAGATATAGCTGCTTTAAAGAGTTATAGACTGGTTCTGCTTTAAAGAGTTATAGACTGGTTCTGCATTCATATCCCTGGGCACTGCAAAACTTTCTTTTTTTTTTTTTTTTTCATTAAAGGGAAGATGCTGCATAGTTCTAGTACTTTCCCCATAATGGCAAATAGTAATGCATTATGTATCCTTTCTTGCGACAATGAAAATTCTCTCTAAACTGGGTGAGTTCTCTACTGGGTAGCCCTGGTCTCCAGGGTTTTAAAAAAACATGGCTCTTGGAAAGGGCAGGAGAATACACTTCAGCACAATCGTTGAGGCCCACTCTGAAGCCCTGTCTCTTTAAAAGCAACCTTTGGAAAGGAGGTGCTGATGTCAGAAGATTAAAGAGTTGCTCTGATGGAGATGGATGTTAATGGAAGTGGTTCACTAAGTGGCTGGCGCTGAGCGCAGCCCAGAGGGCAACGACATGCTGAATCCGTCATGATAACAGCCTTGCCAGTCCGTTTGTAAATCACCCCATCACCCGCTCTTCCAGAAGTAACCTCCCCACCAGATCAGGAATCACTGCCCTGTACTTGAGCTGAGGCCCAGCTTTTGCATGCAGTGACTGGCAGGGAAGCCATTCAGCTATTATACGTCAGACTTTGTAATTATTTTGCTGGAAATAGTCCATTTAGGATTCTTCATATTGGGCTAGTTATTCTTTGTAGAGGTCATTGGGGGAATTGTGACAATTGAGGGCATAAATCACATGAGAAGATAGGTGGGTATTGGGTTGCTATTATGAGGTTCTCCCAAGATAGGATAGATAGGAATGCAGACTTTGAGAATATCTTTGAGAATATCTTGGTTGGGATTTCTGAATTGTGTCCATGGCAAGGGAAGAAGAACAGCACTATTGCAAAATTGGAACAGATAAAAATGGCATGAAGCTGCCTCTGCTGTGGTGGGTTGGGAACGAGGGAAAGAAAATATGATTAAAAAAAAACATTTACTAGGATATGTTTGTGCTATGATTAGAGATCTGCCCCCACGCCTGTGAGTACCACACTGAGACTGTCCTCCAACACCAGCTAAAATAATAGTGAACTTAATTTGATTTTTTTTACAATCCCCAAATCTCTGTAAGGGTAATGCAGTTAAGTCTTTATAAAAAAAAGATTTAAGGATGCATCATCAATTATCAATTAAGAGGACAAGAGAATAAACTTTCTGAACAGAGCTCTGCAAGAGAACTTTCACAGTAATTCCACTCTTTATATTTTATTTATTTAATTAATTTAATTTATATGCTGTCCATCTTACTATTGCAGTGACTCTGGGTGGATTTATGTGATACGTACATAGTTTGGATGACTGATGTCTTTGCTCTTATTCACTTTGGCCCTAAGACAGGTGGTCTATCCATCATTTTCTCACATCAATGTGGTGTCTTCTTGCTATGTTTTTCACTGGCTGGTCTTTCTCATTTCTCCCAGGATGGCAGGCATGCTGTAAATGTAACAGTCTACTTGAACCAGTAGTTCTCCATGGCTGGTCCTTTGCTTCACACCATAATCACATATTAAAAAAAACCAAAAGCAAATCAACATCTGAGATCAACTTCCCAGTACTCCCTGAAGCCTGTAGGCCAGTGGTGGCGAACCTTTTAGAGACCAAGTGCCCAAACTGCAAGTCTCTTGTGTATGTATGGGGTGAAGACCCAAAGACCAACTGGCTGCCAGGAGGTGGGACATCCCAACACTGGCAGCTCTGCAAGAGGTGTCTTTTTCCTCCGTGAGCTTCTGTTTTGTTGTTTGTAAGGAAATTTCTGTTTCCCTACAAAGGATGGCAAGAAATGCCACAAAGAAATGCGGTGGAGTTGGTCTGGGTCAGGCTCTGAGTGCTACCTCTGGCACATGTGCCATAGGTTCGCCATCACTGCTGTAGGCCTTGAACATTTCTCCATGGCTACTGCTTTTTAAAAGAATCTTACATCTGTGCTTTGAACAGCAGCTTGATAGAGAAGTTTAGCAAATTAAACTTTTCTTGCTATTCCATTTCCTGTTTGCCCTACTATGAATAACAGGGAAGCTACATGTGCCTTTTTGTTGTTCAGTTGCTAACTCGTGTCCGACTCTTCGCAACTCCAGGGATCACATCATGCCTGGGGGGGGGGGCTGTCCTCCACTGGCTCCCAGAGTTTGCCCAAATTCATGTATGTTGCATTGATGACACTATCTAACCATCTCTTTCTCTGCTGTCCCTTTCACCTTTTGCCTTCAATATTTCTCAACATCAGGGTCTTTTCCAATGAATCCTCTTTTCTCATTAGGTGGCCAAAGAATTTGAGCTTCAGCTTCAGTATCTGTCCTTCTCATCTGCCTACTGTGTACAAATGAGGTAACACCTTCAGCCCAGGAGTGAGTTTGGTTTCTTTTTATTCATTCTATTTCTATACAGGCAAATCAATAAAGACTTTACTGCACCCTCTTCTGAGTCGCTGATTAAGTTCAGATAGTTGCTTAATCCATCATCCCACAAATTGCAGATCTGCATAAAATCCACATATGCTGTTTTACAGATATGGCTGTAAATCATGAAATTATTGGTGCAGTTTCAGCCCACATACAATACTGTTCTTCATTAGGGAGAAGGTTGTGACCGAGTGACCTGCATGTCTGCCCCATTTGAGGCGTCTTCAAAGGCCCACTTTGTTCTTCTTTCTTAGGGCTCTTTATGTTTAAATCAAAGTTGGATGGTCTAAAGGTTCACATAGAGGGCTGACTCCTATAATTTAGGACACAATTCATATTTAAGATGGCATCTATTCTAGTTGGAGGGAGTGTAGTTTAAAGTGGAGGTTAATTTGCACATTAAAGAAGGTTTTCCTGCTACTTCAGAGTTCCTAAAAGAGCACTTCTACTGAGGTTAAGATCATATGTAAATATGTTTACAGTGTTTGTTTGATTAGCTACCATAGTTTTGCCAAAAACAAGCCTTACTAAAGATTGCATCCACAGCACACATGTACTCATGACCTTATTCACACACAAACAAAAATTAGAAAGGGATGGGCTATCTTTTTTTTTAAATTAAAACAAAAATAAACATATTAAAATTTATGGGGTAATAAATCAACATGACAGTAACTTGGTACATTAAAAGAAGGAGGGGGAAACACACAAAGGCAATATTTAATTACTTTAGTTCCCAGATGTATGCGTGTATCTGGAACATGAATATCTCATTCTTCAGCCAGAAAATCTTCCATATCAATTTACAGACTGAATAACAACCAAAACAAATATTAAGAAGGTCCCAGTCCCGAGGCAAATTAAAAGACACCCTGCTCAACTCACAGAACTGTGGAAAGAAATGGGGAGGAGAGGAAAACCAAACAAACCAAGCCAGCAAACTCAAACACCAATATGAATGCTTTAAAGTTCTTATAATAATCTATTGGCCTCTAAGTAGGGTAGGCACTACCAAACACCACAAGAACCTGGTCTTTCTCAAAGTAACTGTAGTAAGGTTCCAACTACTGCTCTTTAAAATCTTAGATTTTTGAATGTAGCCTGAATTTGTCCACTTGTTATTTTGCTGCAGTATGGTCAGCTCTGAAGTTGCTCCAGCCTGCATGTTCCAGGAAATGGTCCCTCAATAGTGATAGGAACAACAGAGGACCTCTGTGAGGGGCAAAGTTGAGTTGGGTATAGTGGAGAACTACAGTCGGAGAGGATATTATTCCCTGGTGCTGCTTTTCTTCTTGTTCTCATGTGTGCACCCCGCTTTCTCTGGCAGCGAGTCTGAAAACCTCTTGTGTTATTTTGTGTTTGGTACGTTGAGAGATACAAGAACTTAGAATTTGCTTTCCAGTCTATACAGATGGGAAGAAAACTGCAAATTTCAACTGCCTGGAATTGGAGTAACACTTCTTCTGCTATGTGGGGAAGAATATTCCTTTCCTCACAAATTATTGTGTATTGAGATACTGGGAAGGCCTCTTTCATTTGGCAGGATCCTGTCCTTCTGCAACTTTCTCTGTTTCAGCCAATGTAGTTTATAGCAGGAGAAATACACAATGGTTTTCTCCTCCTTCAGCTTTTTTTTTTTTTAACTTTAGGTTCATTTTTGAGGTCACAGGAGATTCTCCCACACTAGTTTTTGTTTTGGCATTATTCACACATTCATTTATTTTTGAGGAATCAGATGATTAATACAATGACGTGCTGTTGTTTCAAACACTTCTATTTCTGATGTTCCTTATATTTCCTGTGAGGATATATTTCCTGTGTGGACTACTTTAAAGAGCCAGTCCTCTGGTTCAAGGCCTTTTCCAACCCAAGTCAGGATTAAACTCAAGAACCAGGGGAAAAAAGATGGCAAACCGAGAAGACTCAAGAGGTCAGGTGGTTACAGTCTCCCTTACTGTGATGAAATTTATTGTATATCTATTTAAACCATAGCAATAATCATTGTGTCTGCATCTAAAACACAATCATTAGCAGATGAAAATTCCCTGCAAAGCCATGTCATTTTATGGTAACACACTGCATCTTTTTTTTTTTTTAGGTCTTGTGTCTATCCTATTTCAAGGGAATACAGTTCTACTCTTTCTAAAAAAAATATTATTTTTTTATAGCAACTGACATGCTTTCTTTCACTAAGACATTGGGCAGCATAGATGCTATTTGTGCTGTGCTGTGCTGTGCTGAGAATCCTTTACAGTGTTTTTCCATCTAGCATTTGTATTCACACTATATACTAAGCCATCACAATGGCGTGAATTTGGCTACTTGTGTTTGATTAAAGAAAGTATGGTTAACATCTGACTTACTAGAATACACGAATGGTTTCTATTTGTTACAAATCTGCTCTGCCACTTCCATACAGTTATGCTTAAAATGAAGTCCTAGGGTCATTTGTTATAATTAAAACCAGCTTTTGGAATAGCTGGTTTAAGACAAGATGTAAAATTGGTGAAGGACATGCATAGTCCTTGCCAAATGCCTTTTGTAACTCTATTTTTTTAATAAGTTCACTGGTGAAAAAATGAAACACTCTTGATAGTATGATTAAATAGTGAAAGGACAGATCTATTTTTTATTTTTGTTTCTTTATATTTTAAAAAACCAGGATAAATTGACAACAGTTTTACAACTTTCCCTTTGTAGCCCAAAGAAACAGGAAAAAAGGTGCAGGGTGGCATATTCTTTAGTACAGATATTCATTGACTTATGACCACAATTGAGCCCAAAATTTCTGTTGTTAAGTGAGACATTTGTTCTGAGTTTTGCCCAATTTTACATTTCTTGCCACAGTTGTTAAGTGAATTGCTCCAGTTGTTAAGTTAGTAACTTGGTTGTTAAGTGAATCTGGATTCCCCATTGACTTTGCTTGTCAGAAGATCACAAAAAGGGATCACATAACCCTGGTGCACAGCAACTGTCATAAATATGAGTCAGTTGCCAAGCATCTGAATTTTGATCACATGACCATGGGGATGTTGCAAAGGTTTTAATTGTGAAAAATAATCCAAAATAATTTGCTGTTGCAACTTTGAATGGTCAAGTAAATGAATTGTTGTAAGTCCAAGACTACCTGTATTCTTTCTGAATTCAGAGAAAGGTAAAAAAAAAATCAAGGGGAATTACCAACCATGTAGAGGCAAGATGAACCCCAGGACATCACTATGCCTAAAGCAGAAATGGAGATGAAATCCAGGATTCATTTCCAGCTGGTTTTCAATAAAGGAATCCAGTAATTTAAGGCTTCTGGGTAGAAAACCCCTAAAACTCATTTTAGTTGCTTTTCCCATACAAAATTCCAGGGCTAAGTTTAACATTAGAAAGGTAAAGTCATGTCCAACTCTAGGATGCGGTGCTCATCTCCATTTCTTAGCTGAGAGAGCCAACATTGTCCGAAGACATTTCTGTGGTCATGTGGCTAGCATAACTCTACGCCAAGGCACACGGGACACTGTTACTTTCCCACCAAATCGTACCTATTTATCTACTCACATTTGCATGCTTTTGAATTGGCATTTGAGTTGGCAGGAGCTAAGGCAAGTTAATGGGAGCTCACCCCATCTCATGGCACTCGGGTCTCAAACCTGGGCTGTCAGCTTTCCAGCATTTTTAACCACTGAGCCCTCACACCCCTCAATTTACCATTACAAACAAGGAATTAGAAAGCAGCTAAGTTTTTTTTTTTTTTAATTTTACTCAAGCAGCTAGGGTTGTTTTTTTTTTAAATTTCTGAGTGAATAAGCAGAAACCGGAGAAAATATACCATATATCATCTGCGGCTAACTAATGAAGATTACTTTTCCCAAAATTGTGCTGCACAGCTCTTGAAGTGCTTTATAATATAGCTGAACCACTAACTGTCTGGTAGAATGAAGCTGAATTAAATCCAGATCATCATCATCAACAACAACACTGAAATTAAAACCTCCAAGCTGGGCTTGTTTTTCTTTCTTGTTTCCATAAGAAAAGTATCTGGTTACTTCAACATAGCTACAAGGTCTTGTTACATTTTTGTTGGAGAGAAGCAAATCCAAAGAAAGGGAGATGTGATCTCTTGGCCTTTCAAAATGTGGGTTTTAACTTATTCCCCAGCCGCATGGGAAGGATCTGCGCCACATTTCTTTCCTCAAAAGGGATTTTCTGTTGAGCCTCAACTGGTGCATCTAAAGCAATATAAGGTTATATTTTATATGATAA
>JANHFJ010010141.1:401232-416154 GCA_032468195.1 Cerberus rynchops
TCCTTTGGGAGAAGGGGCGGTATAGAAGTCCGTCAATCAATCAATCAATCAATCAATCAATCAATCAATCAATCAATCAATAAATCAATAAATAAATAAATAAATAAATAAAATTGTGGTGGATCTTCAGAACCAATTCTCTGGATCTGGAGAATGTTGCCAAACTGCTGGAAGAATGCCGGGAAACCGGTTTCTCTACAGAAAATGCTACAACCTATCATGGCTAACCATTGTGGATGCTAGCTAGAGCAGGGGTCACCAACCAGTCGTCCGTGGACCACTGGTGGTCCGTGAGAAAATTTTGGCAGTCCACAGAAAAATTATTTGCATTTTTTATATTGCTCTAAATCAGGAGTCGGCCATTAGGCAGATCATATTAGTGGTCCACAGGATTTAAAATTATGAATGTAGTGGTCCCTGAGATCCAAAAGGTTGGGGACCCCTGAGCTAGAGCTAAAGAAAGATGGAGGCCAACTTCCTAAAGGCCAGAAATTGCCCAGGACAAAGTCAAAGGTGGGTTATAGAACACGAAAAGTTCAAACTTTGACGAGGGCATTCAGTTAGGATTTGTAAGGATTGTTCATTTATCTTTAAAAGAGGTTGACTCCAAGCCACTAAGCATACAAATTTCTGGCTTCCATCTAGTTCACAGGCAGTAATGCAGTAAGGTTGGGAAGGGTGATAAGAATGAAGGGGGCAGGAAAAGAAGCTACCTCAGCAATAGACTACATTTATTTGATGCTGGTTCCCCCTACTCTTCCAGACTCAGGAGTAATTTTCTATAGACACAAAGGGCTTTTAAGTTTGGTAAGGGGTACTTGCTCATTGTGTGCTTGTGGGGTTTTGGGACTACTCCAAGGGCCTTCACACAAAATGGGTCCCTATTCCCAAGATGGCATGGTGGGCATGGCAAGTCACATACCAACAGAAGGCAAACTTGTAAGATATTCCTTGCTACTAATTCCAAACCTTCCAGGAATCTGTCAATCCCAACTTAACTTTTTGTTTCTGAATAGATTGGCACTTTTGCAAAAAAAAAATAACTAAGTGGCAGTTACCTACCACTTTCATTTTTTAAGAATGTCTCTGGTGCCTTCTTGTAATAAAAAAAAGCTACAGACTAGTCCTTTTGTTTCTAAATGCTCACTTCTTTTTTTATGTTTTAAAAGAATTGAATTAAATGTGGGACTGAAAGGCAGAGATAGACCAAGAGAGGGGATTACCTAAAAAAACATTTGCATTCATAGGTGCCACTGTATTAGTATGCAACAAACAAAAGGTCGAGATTTGAATAATTACCAGCAAAAATGTAATTAAACCAAACAGTCTGGACCCCCTGTCTAAGGACATAATCAATATTTCAAAAGAGAAAGAAGGCAGTAGGAGATGCCTCCATCAGGTAACCGATTAACAATATCTTTCCTGAGCTGAAAAGTAAACACTTGCTTCCTCAATGAAAATTAGTTTTAAGAGATCAGTTAACCTGGATATTCAGGTAGTTTTGCAGACTGGAAGGTACTCTAAATACTTGGAACTCAAGTCTATTAGACATGAAAAAAAGGGCTGGTGTCATAAAAAGGCTTCTGGGAGCCCCAACAAATTCAGGTATGCTTTCAGGTGCTTTCAGAAATAGCACTGCTTGATCCTTTAGAAGTCAGTTAGGGTTCTCTCTCTAGTTACTCTCCCAGTTTTAATTTATATTCCAACATTATCCATTCTTCTCTCCAAAATCCTTTCTGGCAGAAGAGAAGTGTGTGTTAGGTTTTCGCTCTGCTGAATTCCTGCTTAGTCCTTCTGCTCTCTCCCAACTGGAAATCCCAGCCTCCCCAGTCCTCTCATCAGCATCATAGAAGAAGAGACAATTAAAAGCTCATGGATTTTAACCCTGTGCATTATTCTCTTCTTTGAGATAAGACAACAGAGGTTTTTCCCTTGGCTCCAGCAGAGCATGACTCCCCAGGGCCAGAGAAGATACAGGCAGACAAAAGGGGGCCCAGCCAGGTGATTAAATCTCAGTGGAAGCCTTTATTTACTTGTAAGCAGCCCAAGAAGAGAGGGATGTATGTGGAAAAGTGGGTGAGAATTTTTAAAAAAGATGAATAAGAGAAAAGGAATGCAAGATCACACACATACCCGGTAGGCTTTCCCTGTCAACACTCAGGATAATCTGCAGTCCTAACTCCTCACGTTCTTTAAACTAGACATCAAAGATTCTTTTCATAATATCACTAAGGAGATATAAAATAGGTAAAATAGGTGTACCAGTACGCAAACGTGTACGATACAAAGTAATAACACAAGTTGGATAGATTTACAGTACAGGAATAAAATAATGCTGTTAAGACAAAAAAGGTAACATTTGTCTGAAGTTTTTGTGCTCACAATGTCAATAAAACACCTAAAAGATATAGGGTTGATATCCTGTTTTATCCCCATTATGCTTTTAGCAGAAAATGAAGATCTATGCTTGAAGAAGATAAATGATACCACTAGGGCTCTTAGGGATCAGATGAATTGGTAAATATTGGGGCAACCTGAAAATGAAGTTATTCTGTACTGCCAAAGTGAGATTTTCTGCACTGCTGATCTCTCCTTATGTGAGCAAAGCAGATATTTAAAATAATAAAAAGTCTATATGGAAGAAATATTGGTCAGGATTATTTACAACGAAGAACCCCCGTTAAGCTGTGAGTCCATCTTTTTCATTCCTTTTTAATGAAGACAAATTGTTGGGAAAATGAAGAAACTGACATCTATGTATATTTTTTATTAAAATGGCAATCACTGTACACAGGTAGTCCTTGACTTACAACCATTCATTAGTGACCATTTGAAATGACAGCAGCATTGAAAAAAGTGACTTACAGCTGCTTTTCACACTTACGACCATTGCAACATCTCCAAGGTCACTTGATCAAAATTTGGGTGTTTGGCATGCATTTGTGACAGTTGCACTATCCCAGAGTCATGTGAACACCATTCATGACCTTCCCAGCCAGCTTCAAACAAGCAAAGTCAACAGGGGGAAGCCAGATTCCTTAATGACTATATGATTCATTTAACAACTGTAGCAAAAACAAAGATTGTAAAATGGAGAAAAACCCACCTAACTGCCTTGCACAGCAACAAAAATTTTGGGCTCAATTGTGATTGTAGGTTGAGGACTACCTACAGTATTGTATAAAATGATATGTATCCACATTTGGCAGGAGGTTCTCGTACCAGTCAAGAAGAATGGCCAATAACAGAAATATCATTGGTTTTAGCATCAGTTCAGGAAACAGGGCAATTAGGCTATTACCAATTAAACACTTGATTCTTTCTCCATCCCAGCCAGAACTGAAGAACTCTATCATCACATTTTCCTTTTCTGTCTTCTCTCTGGCTTCTTATGATTTAAGCAAATTGGGCACATGGTCAGATGTGAGAATTTGAGAAATAAAGAACAGAAACCAATTTAAGCTGATCAAATCCGCTCCTGAGGTTGATTTCAAGCCAAACTGTGAAAGGGGAGGAGAAACTGTATTAAAAACTTTGCTGCTTTTTTTTTCATTTTACCTAGTATAAACTGTACTAAATAATCAATGCTCCCCTGAGAATGCAATCTTGCCTACGAGGCAAGTGAGGAAGGTATCCAACACAATGTATTCCTCTGCTATCAGACTTTCTACACTGTCTGTTGAACATTTGTAGCCCTGGAACCCATAATCAAAAATTACTCAGAAATAAGAGCTGCAGGCAAGAGTCCTATAAGATAACTGAAGGGCTTATTTGTGAATAGATCTGATTATGGTGAGGCATACCACCCTATCATTTCCTGTCAACACACTTGCTGGAACCATGTTCTTTAAAGTATTGGTTCCAGCCATTCAGAAAACATTAGCATCTTTTAATTACAGGCTAGTGCCCCCAGCACAAAATTCTGTCACGGCCCCTAAATAAGAACACTTCGCAAAGTGTTCAAAAATTTTAAAAAGCACATTAGCTGCTTGCAGGGAAAAACAGCTGGCGTGAGCCCACCCAAATATTTTCACACACACAAAATCAGATAAACTATATCCTATTGGATCCTTTGCCTGCACTTAAGATTGTCTAGTATACCACAACTATTTAAATCCACACTTATAACAATACTTTCATGCTTTGGTTTGTGACCTATTTTTTCTTCATAAGTTCATTTACATCCTGCCCGCCCACCCTGCAAAATGTCATCAGCAGGCTTTTATCCAATACGGGACTGTCAGTTTCAGTGAGGCTGCTCCTTCACGTTCCTTCAGACAATAGAAGTGGAAGAGTTCCTCGCTTGTGTTATGAAAGATTGGCTAAGAAAGAAACAGAATATTGGCCTGCAAACATAGAAATGAAGTCCAGATGAGGGCACAGATGGGAAATCACAAGGAGCTCCACGTTAGCGGCTTTGTTTTTTCTAAAGAAAGAGGATAAACTGTAACAATGAAATAAAATAATCAAGGATGTGGGACTTTACAAAGTACCAGAAATAATTCTGCAGACATAACAATTTCCCTGGTGGAGTTCAATTGCTATGTTGGGGGTGGGTGAGTTCTTAACCCTTTGCTGTTTGGTGCAATAAACTGTAACATGGAAGGCATGAGGAGGAACAATGGCATGGGTCATGTTTTATTTGCATCTGGCCATTTTGTACTTGGCAATTTCTGTCCCTTTCTCTGCCCTATTTTCCCACAGGCTGGGAAAACCAAACTAGAGAGCCCCTCCCCCACTTCCACTGGGGAGGAGAAAAGTCCCCAAAATCCAGTCAGTCTGGGACAGGCTGCTGATTTCTTTGAGCCTGGCACGCTCTTGTTTTCCTGACCTCCCCTTTCTCATTAGACAGCTCCCAGCTTGCTGCCCAGAGCCACACACCATGAAATGATCACTCTGTAGCCAAAGGACAAATGCCAAGGCCACCCAATGTTCTTCCAATGGCTGCTGGAAGAAGGCAGGCCGTCAGGCTTCTGAGGCATCATTAAGTGAGATTAAGAGCATGTTCTGCAACAGGTGGAAGCAGAGGGAAGGAAATAAATTCCCCAGCAGGACGGGAGGCTCTCCCGCCTCCTTGGGTAGAGGGGAAGAGCCAGCCGGGCCATAAATTCCCTTGCACTGACAGTGATCTGATGCTCCAACACAAGGAACAAACCCAGGCACGTTCCCAGGGGGCAGGAGGCCACCGCACCTTCACTGAAACAGGACAGGCAGCATGAAATATGGCTGGCAGCGCCACAGGACTCATCTCTCCTGCTGGCCCTTGGTAACAGCTACAGGCAGCAAATGCTAAGAGGCAGCCTATTGTTTTGTGGTTGGGTTATCAGGTATGGTAGAATTTTTTAATGTTTCAGTAGCCAACAGAAGGCATGAGGTGTGTCAGAACCTTGAAGAGTTGTTGAATTAGTTTTATTACTTTTTGCTTTTATTCTCTGAAGCAAGGTGGCCAAATTTCACCTCTCATGTCAGACTGCATGGGAGTCTGTGGAGACTGACAAATTACCTCACTTCGGGCAATTAATTAGAGCATCCATCAGACAAAAAAAAGTTTAGCATAGCCTTTCAACTACAATGCAGCTTTCGTTTCATAGGCTTGTTTGATTTTTTTTTTTTAAAGTAGGAATGTGTATATCCATAAACATTATTCTGCTCTACATCCACAGCCAGAAGTGGAATAGTCAGTTTTTTCACTTCATATTGTACAGTTTGAGAACTTGTTTGACAGATAAGGAATCCAGATTCATTTTAAATGTGTAGGTGCACATTACACTTGCATATGTGGGCATGTGCTATATGGGAATTAACAGGCATTTCAGTAGCTTTTTTCCATTCACCACACATGCCTCAACTTTTTCCAAGTGTGTATTACTGCAGATTGACCCAGCTTGATGTAGTGGTTAAGGGACCAGGCTAGAAATGGGAAGATCGTGAGCTTTAGTCTTGCCTTAGGCACAAAGCCAGTTGGGTGATTTTGGGTCAGTCACTCTCTCTCAACCCTGGGAAGCAGGCAAGTGGCGAACCATTTCTGAAATCTTGCCAAGAAAACTGAAGTACTTGTCCAGGCAATTGTCAGGATTCAAGAAACTGATTCAATGACTGATATACACATGTATATATGCACACACCAGATATTAAAAATCCAAAACATGACCATTCTACAGTATAAGATACAGTATGTACATGGAACATGAACTGGAAAATATCAGCTGGATCGTCTGCTTTGAGATTGAGAGATTTCAAAATATAAGAAATTACCAAATATAATTTACTTATCTTCATGGATTTTGTTCTTATTACCCCATTGTCTGGTGCTGTTTCATTGAAAATATCAGAAAACAACCATGAACCAATATACCATGCAATATGTGTGCTATAACACTGAACAGCAAAGGCTGGATTTTATTATCTACAATTTCCCAGTACAAAATTTATTCCAAATAAACTGTCCAGATTTTTGTAGGAAGCCAACAAGGGAACAGGATCACAAAGAAACATATCATTATTTTATCCTCCAGATATGAGACTCAGGTAGACAGTCATTGAACATAGCAGTTTCATTCGGTGCTATGTAGGCTGAGAATATATGTTAAGTTACTATGTCTTGGGCTGAAAGATGTTAAAGGATTCTGTACCACTGCAATTTTTTTTTCAAACCGCAAATGTTTTTCTGCACAATGTACTCATTCAGTCCAAGTCAGAGGGAAACAAACAAAAAAAATCTCTTTACCCCAAAATAGCTTTCGCTGGATAGAAGCTACAGTTGAGTCACTCCTTCTGTGATTCATTAAAACATGCAAACTCCCTTACTCTGCACAGAGTTACTTTCTGTGTTTCCTTGCAAACCAGGTTTGGATTCTTAAACCATCTTATTTGATGTACTGTTTGCAGAGGGAGAGGCCCTGATAGATACACTAATGATATTCTCATACAGGTCTAGGATCTGGACACCAGTTTAACAAGATTTACTAGTACAAAATTCCAATTCCAAATTTTATTGGTCACATACACAATCATACATGGGTACGATATGCAGTGAAATGCTTATGCAACCGCAGGTAAGTTAAGGTAGGAAGGAGGGCTAGGGGTAGCTGGGAAGGTGGGAATCCCCAAAAGTAGGCATTCTGGTCTGATGATTTATTTAAAGCATTGGTAAATGGACTTTTCACATAGGGTAGATACACAATAATAAACATCGGCATCCAGTTAAAACTAATGTCAACACATGTAAAGCACATTAAAATAATTTTAAAATAGCAAGAAGGCTGCTGTAGTCTATAGCGGTAAAACCTGAAAAGGGAGTTAGGGCAGAAATAAAAGCACAGTTGTATGTATTTTACCTTTGCACATGGACATCCCTGACTGAAATCACTGGAAATTAAAGCCTTTTTTTGCACATTACCTTTGCACCCCTAAATCACAGGCTCTCAGCATTTCCTGATAGGATTGAGAAAAATATCTGTTTTGAAATCCTGGATAGCAGTCATTGGTCATACCAAGATAGATGGGCAAAGATCTGGATTGGACAGCATCTTATTTACATGCTGCCAGGTTGCAACAACAACTGTTAAGTTAATTTACTTTAATCTGGTGCCCTCCAGATGTCTGGAACCACAAGAAATGTCAGTGCTATTTGGGAAGGATGGAAACTGTAATTCACCACATGTGACGAATACTGGGTGGTGTAAGGCCATGGTAAAATCAACTTTCATGCTCATGGATGACATTTCTAATGGATATGTTAGTTCTATTTCTCTTTAACCATTACAACAATGCATTCCTTTTTTAAAAATTTACTTCTGATCTTATTACATTTGGTCTGTACATCAATCTACCTCAGTCCCTCTGCTAAAATACCTACCAGCTTCGTAATATTTTTACCGGCTGAACTGTAAACATACATGCTGCAGCAATTTAAGTTGCCACAAAGTTTACCAAACCTAGTACTGTGAATGCTATCTTGCCCTGATGAACAGTGCTCTCAATATGAGTAGGCAATTGGTTTGGGGAGGGGGCGGAATTATCTAACTTCCTCTCATAGCATCTTCTCTTGTTCTGTCTTGAAGAGGGACTGGCAAGGGTAGTTACATATTGAACAATGCATTTAATGCACAGCTCAATAACTATAAATCCAAAGCACTGTAATGGGCATTATCTGTACAACTCTTCACTTTAGGTTTTTAAATAGCATGATCTCCTTGACTTTGTAAATATCAACTTTTGTAAAAAAAATGTTTTTAACATATTGTGTAAGTACATCATTGTTATACCGCTATGATACTTGAACTTTACTGTTCAAAACAAAATAAGGAAAAAGAAAATCTTTTCTGATGATGGTTACAAAATACATTCCAACTCTGTATTTTGTTTCTTGACATTTCATGGGTAGTAATAGCCATGTTTAAGTTGACAAACAGCTTAAAACTACCTAAATACATGTGGTTTAAAAGAAATTAGTCTGAAATGGAACACAACAGAATGAAAATAAAGAAGGGATGGACTTTCCAGGACAAAATAGAAAATCAATGGCAATTCCACTTGTAGTTGACTGGTAGTGAAAAAAATACTGTAGATGGCATCCCACTGGAAACAAACTGAAACTGGGGTTGCTAAATTGCTCCCAATTGAAACGATTGCAGCATTATCAATCAAAAGGCCATGTTCTTGTTATATTCTTAACAGAGCTTGGCTGTTTTGGTCAAGAAGTGATAGAAAGATGCCAGGAGTGTTATAAATATGAAATATTGTGTGAATTTCTGGTAAAGGTCTATGAATAGCTGCAGTCATAGACCCTAAATTTGGAAAACTGATTTCTAAATAATTTGTGTTATCCACTGAAAATGGCAAACCATATGCCAAGATAATGTATAAAAGACTTCTAGAAAGAACAAACAATATTCTTCTAGAATCCATGAAAAGTATTTCTACTTTCATTGTCCATTCCAGAGAGGATTCATACATGACTGGTTCCATAAATCACACTAAGCCATGTATTAAGAATTGGTTATTGTATAGCTTACACTACAAGCAATGCCATAATTCATGGTTTACAAGCTGTGATGATGGTTGTAGTTTCTTTTGCTGCTACTATTGCAACTATAAAGAGCCTCGGAGGTGCAGTGGTTAGAGTCCAGTACTGCAAGCTATTTCTGCTGACTGCTGACTGTCGGCTGCCTGCAGTTTGGCAGTTCAGATCCCACCAGGCTCAAGGTTGACTTGGCCTTCCACCCTTCTGAGGTGGGTAAAATGAGGACCCAGATTATTGTGGACAATATGCTGACTCTGTAAACCGCTTAGAGAGTGCTGTAAAGCACTATAAAATGGTTTATAGGTAAGTGCTATTGCTATGAAGATAATGTCAATTCATATTCCACTTTTCTGCCTCATAAGTAAACTAAGCATTAATCACAATTCTTTTGTTGGTTACTCGCATCCCTTGTTGTCTATGGTTTATATGTCATGTGTCTGTGTGTGTGTGTGTGTGTGTGTGTGTGTGTGTGTATATATATATATGTACAGTAATTTTTTAATGTTTATTGTTCTATTTGCTTGCTATACATTGCCCATTTGGTGAGATGGGCAATGATGCAAATTTTTTGAATAACTAAACTCATCCAAGCTGGAAACCACACAGCCCACATAATTAGCCTGTCTATGGCTGCCACAGAAAAAGACAGCAAAGTAAGGACAAAGGCTCAACAATTTTGACTCATTTTCAAGCCCCCTGCTTGAACTTCTCTCCCCAAGGATTATAAAAATTGTCTTAGACTACAGAGTTGTATTCTTACTCAAGGCCTTGAACAACTGTAGCCTCCAAAATCAATTAATGCTCTACACTCCTGTGTCCTGGCAGTAGGCTTTGGGGCCTGTAAGTAAAGGAAGGAAGAGAAATATATACTGAAAATCCACACAGAAAAAAAACAGGGGAAAAAATCCGAGGTTGGTAAACAGGCTGATTGTCCAGCTCACTCGGCCTTAGTAATCTGGTACAGTAAAACAATTGAAATAGGAGGAATGTAGGCCTCTTCACCAAATGTATTACTTGAAGAAAGCCCACTGAAAGAACCCATCCCTGAAATCTTACTACCTCAGTGGTAATAAAGACTTACAAAGCAAAGAGTTTTAGTTAACTCTCATAACCAAGGCAGGCACAGGGCGAGTCTTCATCTAGATTATTTCAAAAAAAAATCCCTGCCAATACACCTTATTGTTTTCCTCCTCCCATGATATATTTAACCCCCTTAATTTCTTTCTGAGATTTCAGAGTCTTGAACCGCTAGGTCGCACCATGAATTCCTTTCCCTCCACCCTCATTCATGCTCAACCAGAATTCCTCATCTATAACACTGTCACTCAGACTCCCAATTCCAGCCCGCCCAGCTGAATGGGGAAGAGAGAAGGCCTTGTTTATCAGAAGTATCAGAAACCACACTCAAGCTTACGTGAGCCTCCCTCAAGCTGTTGTCAGGCCAAGCAAGCTCTTATCAGGCCTGTTATTTCCTGGACAGCACCACATTTTAGCCCGAACTTAATCCTCTCCAAATAGCTTCTGTACACACCATCAGCAGCCTGGAGGAACCAGGCAGGAACAGCAAAGAAAAGGAGAGAACTCTCTGCCCAGATTATCTATCTCTGTGTGTTTATAAACTATTCAGCATCCCCCAAGGGACGTAGGGATCAACAAATGCCTTAATAGACTAGGAAGGAAATACGTCTGGAGATAGACAGTGACCAGTAGGATCCAGAGAATGTGGGCCCCTGGAAGATTTGACATTTCCAGAGGCAGTATCATTTCAGAAAAAGCTGCAACAATTTCAGTTGCGACTTCGAACTCTCCAACCCTGATTAGTCCCTTCTTCTAGGGTGCTCTGAAGAGACTCTACTTCAGATCAACAAAATGTTACAGAGTCCTCAAACTTAATGTTGAAACTCTCTTGTTTGAGTGTAATTTTGCTGTTAGTTAGAATTTCCCCAGGCTTTCTATTTATGTGTTTTGATATAGCCAAATTTTGGTCTGATCTTGAATGATCTGGACAGTTGATCGTAGGCTATAGTTGTCAGTAGTACAGTAGTGACAGTAGTATTCAAACCAATTTAGACTTATTTTGTTTTGGTCTCCCACTACTGACTTTTAATTGTTTTCTCTATTCATAGTTTTTTAATATCTGTTTTGATATTACTATAATTGTGTGAATATCATTAATTTGATATGTCTATAAAAATAATTTTACAGATGGGTAGCAGGATAATATTGCCAATAAACCGTAGCTTGGGATTTATTTTTAAAAACACAGCCCTGCCTGGTATGGTGTTTTATCCCTCCTATCTTATAACAACCAATTAGAGAGGAACCAAACAGTATGAAACAGTAGAGGAATCAATCATGCAAGCTATTTGTTGTCCTCAAAATATAATATAAGTATCCCTCAGAAGGTGGAGCAGGAGATGTTCAACAATTCCCAGAAGAAACAAGGATGAGAAATTATCTGGATTGTTCCACTTATGGAGGCCAAATTTTCCCATCTCTACACAAAGGAGATTCCACGATAATTTCAGAGAATATATTATCCAAAGTGCACAGCTCCACATGTTAAAAAAAAGATACAATTCCCATTTCTTCATTCAGTTCCCCAACTCTATACAAAGAAATAAAATAATTGCAAGAAGGTTTACAAACCCATTTTTAAAAAAATCAAAGAATTAAGTCAGAGGTTCTCGAATAGTGGGATTGGATGGCCTGGGGATCATAAGCAACTTAGGGATTTGTCTAAGAAACCAGATCAGCCTCACCTTTGCTCCTTTTTTTGCCTGCAAAATTCCAGTGTGAGGCTGCAGTATTACAAAGCCTGAGATGTATGATCACAGATTCAAATTTAATTTTTAAAAGTAAATGGTGAAATCATTAATTCTGTTCATAAGGGAAGTGTCGCATAAATTCAAGCACAAAGTTTGTGAATCGCAGATTTAAAAGTTTACCTTCCCAATTCTCAATTCTAGTGTCCGGGCAGTATGTCCATGTGGGTGGGTTTTTTTTTTTCAAATAACAATAGAGATGCATTTTACCATCATCTCATTCTTTTTAAAAAAAAAACCTTAGTTGCCTATAGCCCTGAGTGTTCTTGGTGATTTCCCAAGTTAGCTTTTTAAAGAAAGTCAAGTCAGCTCAGTGCTGCCATAACTAACAAGAAAGTTCTGGACTATTTTTTTCAATAATTTAGTCAGAATAGGCAAATGGTAGCATACATCTAAAGGCCTTGTAAAATAAAGAGAAAGGTTTATCTGCTATCTGCGGGGTAACTAGATATTTATGAGATGGGCTCACACCATCAATGAACAAACAACCTGTATACTTTGGCTTAGCAGTTAAGATGCTGGGCTTGTAGACTAGAAGGTTGGGAGTTTGAGACCCAAGTATTATGGGATGGGGTGAGCTCCCGTTATCTGCCCCAGCTCCTGCCCACCAGCAGTTTAAAAGCATGTAAATGCAAGTAGATAAATAGGTACCACTTTGATGAGAAGATAACAACATTTGGGGCACCTCAGCTGATCACATGATGACAGAAAGGTCTTCGGTGCTGGCTTCCTTGGCTAAGAAACAGAGATGAGCCCCACCCTTTAGAGCTGGATCTTCCCAATGACCTTTAATTTCCTTTAGTACATTGTGGCTTTAAAATGTTCAATTTTTTTCAATTTTCATTTTTTTTCATTTATGAAAACTAGATTGCTGAGGATTGGTTCTATTGCTAAAAGTTTTTTTAATTTGAAAAACCAAGAAATTTATTCTTATTTTCAAAATCTCTCTCAATACGGAGTATAAAATACACAAACAACTCTGGGATGTTGCAACAAGGCGCTCTAGTATGATAACAAAGGAAATCATGATTCTCCATTTGTCTTGCTCTTTCAACGTGATCTCATCTTATATAATATTGCTATCATATTTGCAAATGTGCGTGTCCTGAGTTCTGCTACAATATTCCTACTTATGAAATCTTGAACGTGGACCTAAACTGATTGCAGTTGCTAGAGTTAAGATTTTAAATCTCTATTCTTTTACTTTTAAACTGATAGGCTTCCTTTTCAACATGTGTTTCAGATTATCATATGATATGCAGTTATGAATTTATACCATATTATACACAAGGCATCATTAGATATGATTTTAAAATCCTCTAAGCTATTGTTCAAAAAATATCTTCACATACATAGCTAAAGTTAAAAATGTAACTGGTGCTGCTTTCAGAGTGCTGCATATATATGTGAGGCCTATATATTGAGAAGAACAGCAACAAATCCATCCACGTATTTGATTCTGAATTAAGAAATTATATCAGATTAAGAAATGGTTACTCAGTCTTATCTCTTACTGGGCTCTAGTTTGCAGGGGGGAGCTGAGGGGATGGGATGGGATGGGATGAGATGGGATGGGAAGGGAAGGGAAGAGAAGAGAAGAGGCAAAATGTGATTAGGAATTTGTCTCCAGTGCAGAAGTTATGTTTACATGCAAAACAACAAAGTAATCATAATAACAAAGGATAATAATTGCAATAATAATACCAATAGAGAAGGTAATGGAACAGATAAGAATGAGAAAAGTAATATAGTCATCCTACGTAAGTAATATAAGACAGAAGACAGAACTCTGGAAATTTAAGTGTTCAGCAGAGTGATGGCACCAGGAAAAAAGAATTGTGTCTAGTTGTTTTGGCATGCAATGCTCTGTAGCTGCATCCTGTAGTTTGTTTCAACTACTAATTATTAATAATAATTAATAAGTACTAATCTGGGTAGGATCCCTCTCAAAAGATATTTGTACAGGCACCTGTACTCTTTAATGAATGCTGAACATCCATTAAAATAATTTAGTCCTTTTCTGGATTAAAACATGCCAAAGATTAAGAGTCAGTACCAGAGCAGTACCCTCTATTCACATAGTGTCTGCAGTCCTGAATATGCAGCTTTGGATAGTTATCTGGTGCCACTATCTTATGTTGCCACTGATCCACCAATAAGGAGACAGGAAACTGAAAAAAGTCAGACTACTCAATAGTCTCCGTGGGCATGAATGGCAGCTGCTCAACACTTTTAGCCCCAGACTGTGTCCAGCATCAACCCAGGCAGGGGCCATCTGCTCTCTCCAACTCAGGGTCCCTGTTTCTGCTCTTTTACAAATGCCAGCTTAGCTCAGTTTGAGAAGGAGGGGTCATTGGAGGGCTTTAAAAGACTAAATTACTGAAATTGAAGAAATTCCTACCCTCTTCTCAGTGGAGCTTCAAACAAGCCATTTATAACCAGCCGTAAAATGTTTGCAGCTGGGGGGCTATATAAGCCATTTGTCTTAGCAATGGCATTCCTGATGCTACAGAGTATGTCCCACACTTGGAAATATATGTTCCCTCAGAAATACCCACACCCGCACAAAGGATTGGCTCTCTTGTTAGGTAAACAAGGAAGACTTCCTGAATTGGATAAAGATGCCCAAAGCAACTCACCACTTGCAGAAGTGACAGGGGCTCAATTACAAGGGTTGATTCTAGTAAAGATTCCCTCAGGCAGACAACATGGGCACATCCTTGTAAAATCTTTGTAGTTTTATTAAAATGAATATGAATTAATTTGCTGTGACTTTCTTCAGAAACATTTGTTCATTCTAGTCTAGAGCCCGCAGATTTCCTGGTAGTCTCCTATCCAAGTATTATCTAGATCCAATTCCGCTTAGTTTTTCAAGATCAGCCAGGGCTGGCTGGGGCTCCCATCTCCTGAGGCCTTGGGTTAAAAGTTTCCCTCAGGTCAAGCTAACCCCTGGTGATTATGTAGAACATCTATATGGTTTTCTTAGTGAAAATATGGAAATGTTTTGTCACTGTCACCCTACAGCAGGGGTGGGCAACCTTGGCTCTTTCATGACTCATGGACTTCAACTCC
>JANHFJ010010142.1:48923-60060 GCA_032468195.1 Cerberus rynchops
CACTCAGCTTCCTTTCTCTCTACATTGCCAGAAATCTACTTCAGTTTTCCCATTCGGGACTCTGTCAGCCTCTAGGAACAGGAAAGGGGGTCAACAGCATCTCCCTAATAGAAAATGGCATTGGACAATTTAATATCATTGTTATAACCCAAACCATTGAAAGTTCCCATTCAACAGCATCATATGGGCCCCAACATCACAATATTTCTACACAGTTGCTTGGTCACAGTCAAGTTTTCTATCACTATCAGAGCAATTCCTAACACAACCGTCATGATGCTGCTGTTGCTGAAGAACCTGATAACTGATATGGCAACCTTGTCACCATTGCCTCATTCAGCATTAAATCATGGATGACAATGGATTTATTGCAAATAGATATACGACTCGCCATCAGCACTTTAAAGGTCAATGGCACCAGCAATCTAGCTACTGTACCTGTTCCTTAGGATGAGGTTGGTAAACCAGAAGCTCAGTCCCAAATTGGAGGTCACCTTTCCATTAGCGTGGCCTAACTAACACCCCCAACATACGTTGCACAAACCAACCCTAACCAGTGAAATTACAAGCCCCAACTTCTTGAGGACAGTTAATTCCTTCCATCCCAACTGAAAAGATCACCTAGGTTGGTTTGGTTACTGCATGCTTTCTGTCCAGATTGCATTGAAAGTCATTTAGTGCCATTTCCTTTGATATTTAGGAGTGAAATCTGACAGAAAAGAGATCAAGATACTTTACTTTCTTCAATATATTTGAATCAAGAGAATGCAGTCCTTTAGACCACTTTGTAATGTATTTGAAGTATAACAATTGTTTTGATTCTTTTTGTGTTTTAGAGTTTTTGTGCTGCCTTAAACCAAGAACTTAAAGAATACTACAGATTATTGTCTGTTTTACACTCACAGGTAAATAAAGTCCATATAATTTGACATTTGTGCATCTGTACTTCAAGAATGGATAAGAGGAATTGAGACTTTGGTTCCCAGACACTCTAGCCAGTTTGATTAATGATCAGCATGCCGAGAGTTGTAGTACAATGATCTCCGGAGAGCTGTAGCCTCTATTATAGATTTGTAAATAGTTATTAAACTGTGTTGCCTAAGAATGACAAGAAAACAAAACATAACAATTCTAATTTCTCACTTTCCATTTTCTGTTGTATCACATATTGGTTACTTTGGTTAGTTCTGTTAGAATATTATTCTGAGGTCAGTTCTGTTAAAATATTATTTCTGAGCTATTAAACTAATAATTGTCTACTTTATAATCTTTCTTCTATTTATATAACATGAAAGGTGTATAGAGTTAAATTAAAATGTTATTATTACAGAAACATTGTTGAACAACTATTTTATAGCTAATCATTGTAACATTTGGGGCTTAAAACTTTATTTCTTATTATCTATAATTTCCTGTGAATGTGTTTTCTGATTTATTTAATAAGCACAGATTTTCTTTTCTATATTTTCATAAATGCCAATTCTGATTATTCTCTAATGTGCTATTCTAAGCACGAGATTTTCATTCTTGATTGAGGAAGGTTTGAGGGAGTAATTTTATCTTGCTAACAGGGATTAAGTCCCGTTTACATTTAGTGCAATATGTTTCAGAGTTGATATGCATAGAATGTTAGTATAAATTTCTGTTTAATCTCTCGATTGTTTTTTTTTTTTTCAGATGCAGGTAGAAGATGATCAAGGTGTCAATTTGGGGATTGAAAGCAGTTTAACACTTCGCCGTCTGCTAGTCTGGACGTATGATCCTAAAATAAGATTGAAAACTCTTGCAGCTCTAGTTGATCACTGTCATGGTAATACAATATTTTCAATTGCACACAAAATAAAAATAAAAGTTAAGATAATACTGATACCCCACAAGCTTCCAATCAGATGATTTTTCAGACTATATTATTATATACATACACATCACATTATTGCTTTTGGGGTAAGCAACGTTGTGTGACAGGCAGAAAGGAAGTAAGGAATAGTAATCAAAATGAAAGGCATGAAATAATAAAGGTTAATAGAGGCAAATTTATTTTATACTACCATTCACTATACTTTCCCTTTTCTTCAGTTATCCTTTCTTCCCAAGAATCCATTCTTGACACTACCAAAAGTCAGTCTGAACCAGTCAGTCAAGTACCGAACTTCTTAAGTCCCGTGTATAGAAACAAAGAAACAGAAAACTTATGGCAAAAAAATGACTTAGTGGTCATTCGAATTTGCCCTTTGAAATTTTTTAATTTTTAACATTTTTGCTAGATGATACAGATGTGTTTATCCAAAGCATGTTTAAGCTCAGTTACTGATGATTGACCCACTGCCTCCACAGGAAGCTGGTTCCAAGCTTCCACTACACTTTCTGTGAAGTAATCCTTTCTAACATTACTTTTGAACTTTCCTCCTGTCAGTTTGAAGTTACACCCCCGTGTTCTTGATCTTTGCTTAATATTCAAAATACTGCTTCCAGAACCTTATTCACGCTCTTAATGTATTTAAAGGTTTCCCTTCTGTCTTCCAGGCTGTATCTTTCACTAATTGCCTTAGTCTTTCATCTTAACAAATTGAATCATTCGTGCTGATCCTATTTCTTTGAGTCCATGGGCATAATTCCAAAGAAACTAAACTTCTTAAATCCCTTTGTGTTTGTATGTGGATGTTCTGTAGGTTTGACTTGCTTAGGTAACCGTCACTTGTTGGTAGTCTGACAACCATTACACCTTGTCTCTTTTGCTGTTTCCAGTGGAACAATAACTGGCCATATGAAAAGCCTTCTGCTAAAGACTCCAATTTCTGGAGACAAGGAATACCTGGTATTGTTGACTCTCATCCCCGCTAGGTTGAGAAACCAAGAAATCTACTCCACAGGAAGGCTAAAACTATTTTTATTGAGATTGGCAAAAATAACAAAATCTTGCAAATCTGATTGTGTTGTGTCTCCTCCTTTTCTTATATTCCTTTCTCTGCCTGAACCACTTTCAAAATGTTACCTTGTTTCATCTGCTTTTGTCTTGGTAAAGCTTCTTCATATTTCTGTCAAGGCATCTTTCTTACTTGTTCAGTGATTGAAGTGCAGAGATACCTTGATTGTCTCCATAATTCACCTTTCCCTGGGTTGCAAGAGACAGCAGAAGGTGACAAGGAGAATTCTGAAAATGCAGCTGTCCCAGCAGCTTCGGTTGAATGTTCTGCTATGAAAATTGGGGTGGTGGTGGTAGGAGCTCATTCCTACCACTCTCAACGTGAGATGGGTCAGAGTGGAATATTCTTCCTTTTCCTGCTGCTCCAGATATTCTTGATCTTTCCATGTACATGGAATGAAAGGGTGTGGCTGATGGAGAGAATAACCTTGTGGAAAGTACACCAGGAACTGGAATTTCCCAGCAATAATTATATCAATAATTGTGTGAGTTACATAGAGCAGGCCATTAGTTTATGAAAATGGTGGGGGGAAAGCCGGCTGGATTTATAATGCAGAGGGTTTAAGAAGGAAATTTGCCCTCCTCTTTGCAGAGGGCAATCAATTGTTTAAATGGCTTCAGGAAAAATTCTTAGCTGGTTGTGCTTCATTGGGTGCCTTCTGCCAAGTTCCAATCAGCTATGGAAGAGAAGCACCAGGAGGTAAAGGTAGAGAAACAATGGCTTCATTCTGTAGTCTGTAGGAATAGAAATCTAGTAGATTCTCCATCAATCAAACTTTATATACTGTATTTTTCCAGGAAGAAAAGGAGGTGAACTTGCATCAGCTGTTCATGCCTACAGTAAAACAGGTGATCCCTACATGAAATCCCTGGTGCAACACATTCTCGGCCTTGTATCACATCCCATCCTGAATTTCCTTTATCGTTGGATTTATGATGGAGAATTGGAGGACACATATCATGAAGTGAGTTATATAAGCTAAGTTATTTTTAAATAACTTAATATGTACTTAATAAAAAACTTAATATTCAATTTAAACTTATTATTAAAGTATTAGGTTAGTAAAATTTAAAAATGACCTTAATATTTAATTTAATTAATAACTTAATTTTCAAATAACTCAATATGGCACTGCATTACATCTCACAATATTTTGTATTCCCAAGGACAAATTTTGTAGAGTTCAGCTCAGCATCCAATACCATCATTTCAGAAATTCATCACTCTAGATTGATTCAGTGAGCTGTGCCTGTCCATACTTGTAGATGGATTATTAACTTTTTTGATGGATAGGAAGCAACAGGTGAAGCTAGGGAACATCACATCTAATACCTGGGCAGATAGCACATGTGCCTCTCACAGCTGTATGCTCTCTTCATTGCTCTTCTCTTTCTATACTCATGACTGCATCTCTAGGGATCCCTCTTTTAAAGTACTGAAGTTTGCAAGATGATACAACAGTCATTGGTCTCATTCAAGTCAATGAGGGGTCTGCATATAGATGGGGGATTGAAAAGCTGGCCGTGTGGTGCAGCTGGAACAATCAGGATGCTGAACATGCTTAAAACTGTAGAGATAAGAGTGAAATTTAGGAGGAGCCTTTCTATTCTATTACCTCTTATTATATTAGACAGAATAATAGCAGCAGTAGAGTCCTTCAAGTTTTGGGGTTCTGTAATCTCCCACGATTTGAAATGGACACCTAACATTAGAACCATCCTTAAAAAGGCACAACTTCCTGCGTCAACTCAGGAAGTTCAGACTGCGCCAGGAGCTACAGTGATACAGTTCTATAGAGAAATTACTGAGTCTCTCATTTGTACTTTTATAACTGTCTGGTTTGGTAGAGCAACCACAGGACAGGTACAGACTCCAATGGATAGTTAGTTAGAAAAAATAAACAATTGCAGCCAGCCTGCCTCCCATAGAAGTCCTGCACATTGCACAGATCAGGGCTGAGAAAATAATTACAGACCTCTCACATCCCGGACACAAACTATTTCAACTCCTCTGTTCCAGACGCTGCTATAGGGCATTGCATGCCAAAACAACTAGACACAGGGACAGTTTTTTCCCCTCATGACATCACTCTGCTGAACACCTAATTCTTACAATCCTTTCTTATGTCTAAATATATTTATCCATGTTGTATGGCTTATCTTTTTTATTACCTGCTCTTACTGGTATTATTATTTTGATTATTACTACTCTTTTGCTTTGCAATGTATACTGACAGCTTCTGCACTGGAGACAAATTCCTTGTGTTTCTAATCATACTTGGCCAAATAAAGCTATTCTGTTCCATTCTGATCCGTTCTGTTCTGTTCTGGAGGTCCAATGTCTATGTCCCATAAACCAACCAATAAATTATTTTTAAATTAGTCCTGCATGGTTTGGCTGTAAAAACAACCTTATGCATGTCTTTGTATTAGGATAAAATGACCAGGATCCAAGGAATCATGTCCCATATTTATCAGAGATCTAGCATGAATATGCAATAGTTGATCTATTTTTGTTTGTTTTTTTAAATCTAATATTTCTTAATGTCTGTTGAAATAGATTATAAATTATAATTTTAATAACTTCACAAAATTTCAAAAGCAGCCATGTTGGCTGAGATAATCTTTCAGTTAAAGTCAAAATATATGGAGGATGCTCATTAATGGTCAGCATTTAATTTTAATTTGGTTATGTACTAGGATAAATGCATAACATCCATTATAAACTTGGAAATTTAATTAGTAAATCCACCTGATGCAGAAATCTTATGGGTGAAAACCTTAAGAACATTCTACTATAGCAAATATGAATATCTTGGTGAATATGACCCTTATACAAAGCTTGTCATATAGTGTTTTTGGGAAGAAAACAGGGGCCTCATTACACTGGGGCATATGAAAATGTGGGTTTTCCTCTAGGACTTTGATTGCTTTTGTAAACAGGCTCTTAATTTCCTTAGCAGAAAATCACCCCTGTTATCTATTGGTTGGAAGGCCTTGGCATTTGTTCATCGGTTAGATTGTACTATGATTTCTCATTTCTCCTGCAGTTCTTTTTGTATGAGATATAATAACAAAACTCAAAGAACCTTGAATGGGTAAACTGAATCAATAAAATAATTATATTGCAATTATGTTCTGACCTTGGTTTCCTTCACCCTTTCCAAGATCTTTTTTTTAGTAAAGATTATTATAAAATGCTCTTCTTGCTTTTTGTATTTTTTTAAAATATAAAAATAGTGTTTTCTAAATACATTAATTGCATGTTACTTTGCCCTGGTTATAAAATGAGCGTTTTCATGGTTTTGAAAGATGATTTAATTGTCTGATGGATTTAAAATTATATTTTTCTCATTAATACTTCAATTATGGGTTCATGCTTGTTGAACAGAATAGCTCTGGTAAATTTTAGAAAATGGTCATTTAAAACATATACTTTCCTAAATGAGTGACTGCATATGTTGTGTATACATGTTTATGAGTTACTACGATGTTCCAATGCAAATGTGTATATGGTGCGGGGTGGTTGGTTAGATTGTTATGTTTTAGAGTCTGTTTCCCCTTACCACTTTTCACATATCCACATTTGTTCCTTTTTTGCTTGTACTTCTTTGTATAGTACATACTGAGTATGTGGTTTAGACTGATGCCTGTGATCTTGTCTACTCATAAATAAATTTTAAAAATGGAAAATGGGATGTTTTTACAAGTTCTTATTGTTTCTTCTTACATAAAAACAGAGTAATCTACTTTCAGGCAAAGTCTGGTTCATGGGATTAGGATGTATGCATATAAATAGCCGAAACATCTAATTCAGAAATTGCATTCCATTTATAGTGAAGATAGTGATCAAAGACATCTAACTGAAGTGTTTGCATTAGAATGGATATAATGAGATTTATTACCTTGTTTATAGAAGTTCCAATATTGTTTAAATGTGCCTACTTCCATTGTTGGTAAACAATCTTATCTTTTTCTTTCATTTAATTGGGAACAAAATGGATTTAAAACAGCCTTATAAATAACATGTACCAATACTAATACTTTAATAATGCTAATATTAACAAGTATGTGCATATATAGGTTTGTGTGTATTTATTTTGAGGAACAGATGAAGATCTTCCTCTTCATTTATATATAGATAATATATTAGAAGGAGCAATGTAAGGTTACATTGATTACCTGATTATCACAGTAAAGAGAGTGAGGGGATGAGCAAAGCAAGAATATATAATTGAGATATAAGATGAATATGCAGGCAGATAAAAGGGACACTTTGGGCTTGGGGAAAGGAGGCATTTAGCAATGCAAGTGACCAAATCAGGATTGAAATAAACTACTTTGCTTAAACCAGACGTGGTGATAAACAGGCAGTGATAGGTACAATACTAATTTACATTTGTCTTAATGACTGAATTTTGTGTGCTTTTCTTTTGATGGAGTGTCCAGCCATAATTGTGGAGAACCAGCAGAGAAATGTGTAAATTTATTGATAATTTTTGAGAACGTTACCCTTTGAGTTATTTGTAAAAACAATAAAGGCAGGATATAAATAAATAAAGTAAAAATAAATCAAATATTTATTAACTCTTCACAATTATTGAAGATTCTTAGTGGCTCATATTAAGAAAATGAACATGCCAAAGTAATCAAACAAAAATATCTTACAAATAAATGTCCGAAAGCAATACGTGGTGTTAGACCCCAAAAGCCCTCTTGAAAAGCTCTGTTTTTAACTTTTTTCAGAAAGCAAACAATGTTCAAACAGATAGAACTCCTACAGGAGGCCATTCCAGAGACCCAGTCTCATCAAAGGGGGCGTATCCTAAGATATTGCAGTGGTTATTTGACTGCATTTAGCTAGAAAAAGAAAGAAGGAAGTTCATCCTATGGGAAGGAAGAGGTCAGGGTGTTGGTACTGTATCTCTTAAGGGAGATCCATTTCAAAATTAAGTTTTAATGCATATATTGCTTGCAATCCTGGGAAATTAATATTAATAGCAAACTGTAATTTGAACCCTTCCTGAATATTACATGTTCTGCCAAAATTGTTGCATATTTCTTTGAAATTCATGATTAATATATTTTAATTCACTTTGTATTACATTGATCTATTGAATTTTTCTAGCCTGAGATTTCTCAGCTAGAAGAGCTGAGGGCTGTGGGATAGACACTTTTTGGATCTATATATTGTGGGATAGACACTTTGGATCTATATACTTTAATCTCAAAAAATTGCACTCACTTGGATTCTTCTGTTTTGTTTCCAACATTGGGGAAATAGATAATGAATGAGGGGATTGCTCTTATTTTTGAATTATTTAACAGATGATCTAATGTGCATTAGGAACCTATGGCTACAAGCAAAAGGGAAGGTGAGGGACTAAAATTTTCTGCACCATGGTTCAGTTTGCTGTAGATATATTTCTTAAATAAATGGACATATTTTATTTTTTGAAAAGATAAAAATTCTCTAGGTTATACTTAATTGATTTTTTGCCCTATAAAGCTCGAAATTAACTAGATTCTGAACAAACTGGATACTATGATGGCATGATTCTTAATGTTTTAGGCTAACAGAAAAACTAAAAACTTACAATTTTGTGCAGTATGTATTCATATCCCTTTGCTGTGAATTGATGGTCTTTTAAAAATGTTTTTTTTTTAAATGAGTCTATAGTAAGCTATCATGAGAAAATTTGGTTTTGCAAGACAGCAAACAAGTTTTAAAAAATAAGTAAGCCTTTTTTGCCAAGAAGTTATGACTAAGCAGCAAAGGTATTATTTTGATAAAAATATAAATAATGATACATTGAATACAGAGCTAGATGAAATGATTTCTAAGGTATCCAATGCTTATGTGTCTACACGACATATGTTAGTGTTTACGAATAGAAAATACATGTGATGATATACGTATCATATTTAGGCTTATTACAAAACTTTTTTATCCACAGTTCTTTGTAGCTTCAGATCCTACAGTAAAAACAGATCGGCTGTGGCATGACAAATATACATTGAGAAAATCAATGATTCCTTCTTTCATTACAATGGATCACTCCAGAAAGGTATGAAAAAATAAACCTGGTAGAATATTCTGATCACTTTAAAATTGGCTGTTACACACATAATATGAAAGCATACCTTATAAACATTGATATTCTATAGAGCAGTGATTCTTAAACTGGGATAATTTGGCATAATCTTTGCATAAGAGGCAATTTATAGTTGCTTTTTTGTGAGAGTCTAGTTTGTGTGAAACTGGACTCTTGTATGAAATAATACATGTGTGGAGTAATGACATTATTTGGGACGTGGACATGGGGCAATTGGGTCAAAGAACCACTGCTATAGAGCTTTTTTCTTCAGATTAGTCTTCAAAATTGAGTACGTAGAACTTTTTTTTTACAATAAATGGTGAAAACATTCTACTAAGCTGGCATCCAAAGTGGTAAACCCATCATTAAATCAAGGTGAATGCCCGTCTTTATTTGCTAAATCTGCTTAGAGTATAACATTGGAAGGAACTATTGAAGCTGAAGTAAATTTTGTATATTTACTGTATGGTTGTTTTATTTTAAGAAGTAAAGCATTCTCCCTGAAAAATGTTTTGACAGGGCAAATATTCTGCTCTTAAAAAACTTCAGAAATAATGTCCTTTTTATATTTAGGTTCTCCTAATAGGAAAATCGATAAACTTCTTACATCAGGTTTGTCATGACCAAAGTCCATCATCAAAGATGATAGCTGTGCCCAGATCTTCAGAATCTCCAAAAGATGGTATGGAATTAGAATAAGATTATTTTATCAGCTTTTAATAGGTTGTTTGTTAACTTTTGCCATACAAAATTTTTCCTTAAGTTATATAGAAACTCAGCAGTAGCTTTGTTTTTCACAGCACTATTTTGCAGATTATCATTGTCTGAAATAGTAATATGGTGTAAAAAGTTAAAGTTTGCTGACTTGCATGAAACCATAAAGTCTTTTTTTAGGAGATGCAGAAAAACCTGAACAGTGGATTGTGTGATTCTAAATATATAGTGCACTCTCATATATAGTATGCTCTCATATATAATGTGATTAAGTATAATGGTGTCGTTAGTTCGTTATTTTCTTGTTTCAGTTTAAATAATAAAAGCCATAATCGTGGCTCATATGCAAAATGGCTTCAAATCATTTGTCAATGAAATCTGATTTGAATTATGTGTTTGATTTAAAAAATGAGGTTCATGCCATTGTCACATCAGGACAGTCAAATTTGGAAAGCTGATTTGAACTGGAAAAGTGGTTTTTATACTTTAAAAAATTATATTTTATTGTATTTATTTTATTTAAATAATTGAATTGATCTAAAGGTACGTATTTTGGAAAGCTAATTTGAAGATACAGTCAAATTCATAGTCTTGAATTTCTGATTAAAAACTTCACATAATTGTAATTATTTTTCCAGTTACAGTTTCAAATGTATTATTATTTGAAAATGTATATGTAAGAAACTGTTTCTTTGGAGTTACTTCCAAAAACATTGTGCAATGTGTATGAGCACAAACATATCACCTCTCTGCATCTCTTTAAAGCAGCTGCATTTTTTTCTTGAGATCCCCCAGCAACTGCAACTGCAGATTCGTTTATTTGTGTACTTTTGGGGAATTGAATCTCAAAGCACCATATTATATTAATTTACATCTCATCGTACTCATGTCAGTTGACAGGATTAGCTGGTAACAGCACCATTCCCCGGGGGACACCCAGTTGGGGGCTCCTTTCATAACTCTCATAACTATAAAACTGATTAGAACAGTAGCTTAGTGCAGTCATTACAATAAAATGATCCAACTTATATCTTCTGTTCAGCTTTTATTTTGTCTGTTGATCTTAATTGTGAGCCTTTGACCTGGAATTTCAGATCCTCCTTAAGATCCTGTAACATTTTTGTAAGTAAAGGGAATTTTCATGAAAACTTCACATATTGGTCAGTGCCATAGACTAGACTTTCACCTGACATGAAAACAAGGCAAATTTCTGTTATGTGTAGATAAGATGCCAGCACTATGGTGCCTTAAGTTAATAAAAAGCTAACTAACTGCTATCTTCACCCTTTGCATCATATATCATAGGACGGGGTGGGCAATTATGGCTCCTTAATGACTTATGGACTTCAACTCCCAGAATTCCTGAGCCAGCCATGCTGGCTCAAGAATTCTGGGAGTTGAA
>JANHFJ010010142.1:150179-163106 GCA_032468195.1 Cerberus rynchops
CCCATAAAACAATACAATATAATATACAAATTAAAAACAATTAAAATTAATTAAATTATGGCTGATTAATATAATTATGTATTTAGCATACAAAAATGCTACTTCCAAGACATCTTTTCAAATATCTGTTCAGCGAAAAGGAGTTCAGAGATCCTACAGACTAGTGTTTCATTTAGTAAAATTAGTACAAGTCATAGTAACTACAACCTAGGTGTCTTGCCCAGTGTGTGGATAGGGTTCCTTTTCCCCTTCCCCATTTTGATTTAGCAGAGAGGGGAACCAAACTTTGCCCAATATGAGTCTGCTGTTGCAAAGGCTTCACCCTTCTCTTTCTGATACACAATATCATTGATTATGGTAGCAACCAGGACTGCTGCAAGCAGGTGTGAAAGTTGTGCACTGCACAAAGGTGCTACAACACAATGGGAACAGTAGGCAAAGTAGCCCTTCCACTCGCCACCCATCTGTGCATGCCTTGTAGAAGAAAAGGGAAAACAAAGCACTGAGAAGCTGCAATTGCCATGTGATGTAATTTGATGCTCTGGTTGCAAAAAACATTTTGTACAAAACAGAATTATAGGTTAGCAGTGGTCTTGTGAATAGCTACAGATGTTTGGAGCAATGACTGAAAAACTGTGGAGCTGTTGGTCGTCTCTGAGCTTGGTTGTTTGCATGCTGAACTTTCATTACCCAACTAGGTAACATCCTCAGTGCGATCACATTGATCACACCAAAAACCGTCAATTCAACTCTCAGCTACAGATATTCTCTTCTTCTGGGATTGGGAAACTGTTACAGATGGTTCATGGACATTTTTCTTCTTGTATACAATTTTGAATATATATCTTGTGCTCCAATAAAGATTCTAGTGCCTAGTTGCAGAATTCTTCCTGTCTGCCCCATTCTGTTCATTGTATCTCAAAACAAGATAGAAAGAAATGTAAATATTAGGAGGGGGGAAAAGTGCATTATTCCCCACTATTGCAAATCACTGAAATAGTTAGGCAAAGTGAAAGGCAGGAAACTAGATAGATTATAAGATAAAAAATTTATCTAGAAGCCTTGCCGAAGGACGTGATGGTTAGAAATGTGCTTTAAAATTAAGAAGGCAAGGTTCTCTAGAAGGCAGAATAACAAAATAACGAGTGTTAGAAGGGACTATCTTCTATATGTCGTTCCAAAAAGTGTGAGAGGGCTCAGTGTCTTTATCCTTTTTCTAAGAGGAACACACAATATTGATCATGTGACAAAGGCATAGGTTTGTTTAAAACAAGAAACAAATATTGCATTCTTCAGTTTTCACACACGCTACAGAAAGTGTGATGCATGGAAATGCTTGGGTACCATCTAGTCCAAGCCAATTGTTTTTCAGTTCTGTTGGAGCTGGGTTCCGAATGGCTGTGCCTGAGATGAATTGCTAAAATCAGTGGGGCAAAATTAATCATTTCAATAACAAATGGAACATTTCAATTTTCAAAAGGAGTCATAAGTCATGTCTCATTAAACAGACTGTATATCTTTAACCAGAAATAGTCACACAGGGGGTTAATTCACTAGTATTTACCTGTGTTTAACTGTTGCTGAAGCATGTCCTTTCTATTTAAGAGGATTTCTGTTACAACATTTTCTTCTCAGTGGCAGAACTTAAATGCTTGGCCCCTGATTAAATGAGAAGGAGAGGGCACAGTAAAACAGGGTCAACCTTGTGCATTGTTGTTTGACTTTACTCCCATGTTGTTTTAAAGAAAGGTTAATAAAGACTGTTTCTATCAGAGCAAAGAGCCTTGCTTTCTGTGATCATTTCCTGATAATATCATTTGTTTTTGTCTAGCATTCAGGCAGTAGAGAAATCCCTGTGGATCATCTTGACTTTGTATTCTTCTACTTGGCAATAAATATCTTGGCTCCCTCTGTTGTCACTTGATCAGGCATGAAAAGAGATCTGCACTTTTCTAAGTAATACAAAAAGGGGCATAGGGGGTTTCTTTTCTTCTCTTTGCCCCCTGCCTTTGTGTATACAGCATATGAATTAAATGGATATCTATCTATCTTTTGACTTTGAATTAAAATATTAGATCCAATTCAGTACTTCTAAATCAAAATTATTATAGATTGGCCAAGCAGCCATCATCATTTCATAAGAGTGTGGAGTAATGAAGATGTCCCCTGATAGGAACAACAATGTTCTCACAAATACCTGAAAAGGATAAAAAAGTTGAAGCATTCTGGATATTCAAAGTAAACAACCTGTTAATTTAACCAAAACAGAATTACATTCCTGAGCAATTAAATGACATTGGGAATGAGAATTCAAGTTGTACAACTGAAGCAGCTTAAAAGCACTTGAAAATAAACAAACAAATCCCATTGTTGGATGAAATTACATCTACTTGAAGACTCAGGATCACAGCTTGAGTGTTGCACCTGGATGCCTTCATTTCTAGGATTCTCGTCCTGTACATGTCGGAGGCATGTGCGGGTTGAAGTTTCAGGGATTAAAAGTATGTTTGTTCCTATTCTGAAGGTGATAATAACTTATTTTATAGACCATGTGCAATATTGTAACCTGCTGTATTCCACAAGGACTGCTTTTGAAAAGCGTTTGTAGATTTTGTTTGGTGCAGAATGTTGTAGTCAGAAGATTGAACAGTCTGTTTCCAGGTCCCTGTTATGAGCTACAAACTCTATACAATGTGAGATCAAGATTTTTTGAATATCACATTCTCCCAAGTTTATTTGCACAAAGTTTATTCTCCTTGGGGGCACCTGCCCCTTGGTCTCCTTGGAGGATGCAACAGAGAACATTCTTGATGTTGCTCCTTCAAGCCCTGCAATTCTATCCTACAGGTGCCAAGCTAGTTCCCTCGCAATTGACATTTTGCCAAATACAAATTGTGTGTATTTAGGCAGACTAGGGGGATTAAATATATTTGTTTATTGAGGTATCTTTTAATTGGCTTCATACTATCAGTTTATAGATTGTGAACAGCCACTTGTATTTTTGTCATTTCTTGGTTGAAGTATTGCACAGGTAATTTACTTTTCATGGGGTATCCTTGAAATATCCAGTTACTTTGAAGGCTATTCACACATTTCTGCTGCTACAAAATGGGGAGGTCTGTTGGCTTAGTTGTGCTATTATTATATTGCAATACCACTATGGCAACTGATTTGGTTGCTGGCATGTGTCTGTTTCCAATTCATGTGAGTGAGGAGAGTCCCAATGCTGAACATGTTGTATGGTAGGTTTCTTGTTTCATTATTATTGCTTGTGTTTAATTTATTAATCTCTACTCTCTGTCTAGAATCTTCTATGGTTGAAGCAATAAATAAATAAATTAAATCAATAGGTTTTTATATTTTAATTTTAGTCCTGTTTTCATATTATTAATGTTGTTTTAAACACTTTTGGTGGAAAAATGAAATGTAAATAAGTCTTATATAATAATTGTGTCCTTCACAGTGTAAAAGGTGTCCATCTGCACATGTGGCTTGACTTCAAATCTCTGAGTTCATGATCACAGAGAGCCAGTTTAGTGTAGCATTTAAGGTGCTGGGCCAGAAAAGAGGAGACTGTGAGTTCTAGTCTTCTTTAGGAATCAAAGCCAGTTGGTAATTTTTAAGGCTAACCTACTTCACAAGATTATCATCAGGAAAATTGGCAGAAACCTTAGGTATGTTGCCATGAGTTGTACAAAATAATGATGATATATTACTATTACTGCTATTATTATTGGTACTACTACTATTACTGCTACTACCATACCACTACTACTAATAATAAACATCTGACTTATTCAGTCTAAATATATGTCTGACTGTGCAAGAAACAACAACAACAATAATAATAATGCAAAGATACTTTTAAAAGCATAAAACAACAATTTCAACAATCTGTCTATCCCAGGTTCTTGGGAAGAACTCAACAGATGGATAAAAATACCAACTTCAAATTAAAAAAAATCTGGCTCACTGTGCAACCAACCGTAATAATTATGAAGTACAACCTTGATGTGGTTGTGGGATTTCCATACTTGGAAAAAGATGAGTAATATGCCAAAAGTTCAACATATAGGATAGATCTCATCAGAAGAACCAAATGAATAGTGTCTGTGAGATGTAACTTACAGAAATGTATACCAGATCAGTTATCACCCAGATCAACAAGGACTGTGTTAACTTTTGGAGTTCCTGGATATCTGTTGGCAAGTGGACTACAGGACACAGAATGATTAGCTCAGCAACCAAGGCCAGCAACTACTGGCCTACAGGAAGAAAAGTTGGTTATTTATTATAAATATATAAAAACTGTAACTTGGAACAGCTTACATCCTGCAACAATACCTTTAATATTACCAAACAAAAACATCTCAGTGCCCTGTTCTGTCCCTTGTGTGGTCGTGCCATGTATCTTCGCCTTTTTAACTCCTGGACAGCTTCCCTGGACTTGGTGTGTGTCCATAGGACTCAGTTACCCAGTGACTCTTGCTATACTGAGCTAGAAACCTGGACTTGCAAAACAGGGATGCTTTCCAAGGATCTGTTTCAGATGTTTGAATAAACACCTGTAGAACTTTTGCCATATGTATGTGTGTGTGTGTGGGGGGGGGGAGCTGGGCAGCACAAAGAGAAGGAAGACCAGCTTGAATATGTTGGGTTGATTAAAGAAGTTGTTTGACACCCTGCCACGTCATTAGATAATCAAGTGCCCTGAAATAGCAAGAGTCAGAAGACTCATCAGAAGTTTTCTGCAAATATTGATGGCACAAAGGAAGACATTGTTGTAGATCAATTGTGATAGATTGGGAGAGGTTTATGTCAAGAGAGGGATATTTCAAGGACTCACTTTCACTATTTGTCATTACACTTATTCCGTTGTCAATAATACTGACTAACTCAAGCCATGGCTAACAAAAACATCTGCTAGACTACCTCTTTTACATCAAACTGTGTGGAAAAACACAATCCGAAATAGAATTGCTGCTCAATACTGTCATATATACAGCCAAGATATTGCAATCAAATTTGAACTGGACAAATGTGCTTACCATCTAATGAAGAAAAATAGTGAAAACCAAAGGAATCAAGGTGTCCTATGGAAATAGCATCAGGAGTCTGGATGAAGATGATCATTACAAATACCTGGGCATCCTTCAAGCTGACAACATTAAGCACACTGAAGTCAAGAAAAAAGTTAGTGAAGATATCAAGAGAGTGAAGATCTTAGTCCAAAGTCAGTGCAGGAAATACTATCAAGGCAATTAACATCTGGGCAATTCCAATCATTATATACACAGCTGGAATAGTGAACTCAACTCCAGCAGAACTAAAAAACCTGGAAAGGAGGACTAGAAAATAATGACAATGAATCATGCCCTTCATCCTCAGAGTGATGTTGACAGATTCTACATATGAAAGAAAATGGGTGGGCATGGAATGTTGCAAGTACATCAGATAGTTGAGGAAGACAAAGGGCATTGGAAGAATATCTGAAGGACAATGAAGAAGATGCACTGAAGCTAGTATAAAGGAAGGTCTACTGAGTACTGTAGAGACCAAACTGGCCTACAAGAAAGACCAAATGAAGAACAGAAAAAAGACATTGGAGGACAAAGTATTACAAGCAAAGAAAACAGATAACACCAAGAAATGGCAATGGCAAAGAGCAGAAAAATAGAAGAATGAGACAGAGAGGCTAATCCTGGCTGCACAAAACTAATCCTTAAGAACAAATATATACAAAGCCATAACTGAGAAGACAACAATACATAGCAAGTGCTGACTCTGCAAGGAAACTGAAGAAACAGTGGATCACAAAAGATTGCACAGACAATGGCATGACAAGTAACAATAATGGCATATTGGAGGATCTGCAAGAAATTCCTTTTGCCTGCAAATAGGAATAAATAGGAACTGGTAGATCCTTCACAGCTGTCAATAAGAAAGATTTAAAAGAAGTATTTCTTATAGTGGACATGGCAGCACCTGGAGACAGCAGAATAGAAGTGAAAGAACTGGAGAAGATACTTTTCCTCCCCTCAAGGCGGGGAGGTAATGGTTGGTTGGGCTAGAGTCCATCCAGCCTGGCCTCTCTGTTTCAGCTGTGGGGCGCTTCCCAAGAGCAGTTGGCTGAACTGGTCTGGGAGTCTGGCCAGTGACTGGCTCTGAGGCAGAGGTGGGAAAAACCTGCCAAGAGAAATATGACTGTGGCAAAAGAAAGCAAAGAGAGTACCAATAGTAATAGGTATCTTGCGTGCAATCCCAAAGCAACTGCAGTATCATTTGAACACCATCAGTATTGACAAAATCACCATCAGTCAATTGCAAAAGGCAGCTCTACTCAGAACAGATTACATCCTGCAATTGTATCTTTAGCACATCAGATATCCACATTTGCCTATTCCAGATCATTGGGAAGGACTTGACAGATGGATAAAAATGCCAAATCCAGTCTAAACATCCAGCTGACTGTGCCAGGAACTATATTATATGCCTCTATACGAGAACTCTTATTCAGTGAATATGTGAATAGTGGGAGGGTTTTCCTGTAGGAATAAACATAAAACCCCCACCTTCCAACTGCCTGTATGAAAGGCTACTGTTAAATTTTTTTAGCCTTGAATGTCTTTGTTTGTTTGTTTTGAACAACCATCTTTCTATAATTTATCACCAGGGTAATGGAATATCTTTAATTTGATAGAAGCACCTAAATAAAATTAGGACTAGCAAGTTGACATTTGATAGTACCAGTTGACGATAAAATCAGTGCTTGTTTTAAGTTGTGTAATTGACTGGCCTGGAAAGGTAAAAGAAAAAAGAAAAGAAAAGGAACTTTCCTGTAACCAAGGGATTCAGTTCTCTATGTCCAGCCAGAACATAATATGCTGTGTTGGCTTGTGAGGCCTGTGGGGTTTAAATAGTGTCTGCAATCTGGAGCCATACTGATTTACTAATCCTTGATCTTAGCTGAACATGATCACAGCCCCTGCTTCTGTTCATAAGGGATAGGCTTACTGTTAATTGACAGGCTTTGGCATCTTACCAGAAAAGAAAAAAAAAAGTGGCAGTGAAAGAAGAATGGACTAATACAGCCCCAGAGGATGTTCCTGACAAGTTAATTTGGGAATGGGGTATTGCAGGAAGGGGGCAGGAGGGAAAAGGTTTCTTCAAACTCCATGCAAATGGGAAAACATTTTTAATTTGTTGGGTTAAGAAGCACTTTAATGAATTCAAGGCATTTTAAAAATAGTTTAAAGTATTAGTAATAAAAGCAGCAATACAGGGAGATTACAGGCGGAATGGAATCCTAGTTTTACCTAGCTTTTTGGGGGGTGGGGGGATTCTAATTCAGTGTTGACTCTTGGCGATTGTTTAGACCAATCCCTGCAATTTTCTTTGGATTTTTGGATGTGGTTTTCCCTTGCTTTCTTTCTAGAGCTGAGAGAGAATAACTGGCCCTAAATCACCTGGCCGGGTTTGTGCCTAAATTAGAAATAGAACTCACAATCTCTCAGTTCCTGCTTTGGTGCTTTAAATGCTACCCCAAACTGACTCCTAAATCCTTAGCTTTCCATTTGTTTTACATGTTTTCATTTGTTACTTGACTCTCAAGGGCTGCCAATATACTGGATTTCCAATACCTTAAAATGTCCATTGTGTAGTATTATTAAAATAAAGGTGAAACTTGAAAAAAATAACATACTACAAAATATGTGAAAAACAACTACAAAAAGCATTTAAAATCTCCAGTGAATAAATAGATAACAGTACTCACAATTCAAGTGCTCTTCTAACTAATTCTGTTTTGAACATATTAATCATATTTTAATAAAGTGGGGACTTATAGCGTTATGGTGGATAGTATGTCAAATCAAGTACACAGCTTTGAGAGAAAGGCTCTTTATAGGTAGTGAGTATTTTAGTTTTCTGTTCTTCCTAAATTTGCCTTTGCTAAGGAGCACCTGAGAGACACTGTTACCTTCATTCTTTTGGCCTTGCGAAACTGGAGGCCCATCTAAAGGTTCGCCAGAAATGTATTGGCATTGGGTAGTCAGCAGAGGTGAAATTCAGCAGGTTCACTAGAACCGGTAGTAAATTTCCTAAGCAGTTTGGAGAACCAGTTGTTAGAAAAAAATCCCCTTTAGTTTTTTTCCACTTTACAAGGTTAATCCTGTAAGGAAGGCAGGAAAGAAACATTCTGGTGTTGTTTCTAGCCTAATCTTTATTGCCCTGCTTACAGAAACTGCCCACCCGGTCACATGACCCACCAAGCCACGCCCACCAAGCCACGTCCACAGAACCGGTAGTAAAAAAAATTGAATTCCACCACTGGATTTATTGAAACCAGGAAAACAGAATATAATAGCTGTATTCACATAATGTGTTAGGCATCCAAAATAAATCATGATGTAGCTCAGGGTTAACACAAGATACTAAAATAGTGCTAAAATAAAATAATAAATAAATACTAAAATAAATAAACTCATTTAACCTTATCTTCTATGTTGTGCGAACCCAGCCACTGTAAATATATTCTTATTTAATATCAGTGATTCTTTTCTAAGTACATGTGGCTTATACCACCTTTATTTTAACCAGAATGCAGTAGTAGGCTTCCATTTAATTCATAAAATGAGTTTTAGACTAAGTAACCATTTGGCGAATCAGTTTGGAAATCTAAACCCAAAGCTTCTAGTTCTTCCCACTTCCATTTACTGTCCGTTTACAAGCTAGTGCAAAACTACATATGAACATGTTGATGGTACATGAGGGTTCTTGGTTTTTCCTCTTCCCACTTGAGTCCTGGCATGAGCTCTTGTAGATGGTCTCACAGAAGGAATTATAACAGGCAAAAAAAATAATAATCAAATATAGGCTATTTTTTTCAGGGCCTCAGAAATTGGATGCAAACTTTTGTCTTGTTGAAAAAGAAATACAGTCCAAGTTTATATTATAGGGATGATTGCTGGCCAGCTGTCTTTTCTAGATTAGTAAACCAACAAGGACCGTTTGAGTCATTCAAAGTTTATTTTTCCTTAGCATTATTAATACATTATCCTTTGTTGGTGAACATGTTTCCATTTCCTCCAAAGCTTGCACATTTTGCAATGAAGTCCATTCCTAATCTGGATGCAAACAACAGGAATAGTTCACCTAAGGAGGTTGTTGGTTCTCCATCTGCGGAGGTTTTTTTTTTTAAGGCTTTTTAAAGACCTTCCATGGATAATTTAATTGGTTTTCCTACACGTTGCAGAGGGTTTGACTAGATGAGCCTTGTTGTCCCTTTCAATTCTACAATCTTCTTGTTCTAACTTGTCAGTTCAGATTCCTTCTCAATCACTGCAAATGTCTGCAAATTAGGATGGAATATTTGGGATATCTTAGGTTTTATACAGGTCCACTATGTAGACCAGACCAGGAAACCAACTCTACTTGCAGGCTTAAAAACTACTTTGATATGGGATATAATAATAGAAGCTTGCAAATCTAATTGTGAAGTATTTCCTCTCCCTTCTTATACCCATGGGAATTAGGGAGGAGTCTTATCTGACACACCTCTGCATAGTTTTGGCTTGGTTAGGACTTAAACTACCTTTTTTTCCTCCTTACTTTGATGACAGATCTGGCTTATTTATGTCAAGGTCAACTTCCTTACTCTCTGTATTTTCCTCAACCTTCAAATAGTTCAGTTATTAGGAGGTTGTCTGCTTGCTTCCATTTGTTCTGCATATATCAGGGTTATTTTCATTATGGTTGATTATGACTTACCAGAATTCCTAATCATTCCACTCAGTCTTTGAATGGTGCCAGTTTTTCTGGGATTCAGATGAGAATCTTAGTTGAGGGGATGATATTGATTATGCAATTCTCCAGGGCAAGAGTCACTCAAAGGAGGAGATACATTCACACATAGATAGATTGAAAGCGGCTTGAATCCAGGCAGATGTTTTCCAGTAGATCAGGAGTGGTAATTCTGTGGTACTCCTGTGAACCCATGGGCTAGATGTGACCTGAAGACTTGTTTTACAGATCCCATATTTTTCTTTCGACTAGTTGTGTTCAAACTTTAAAAGTGATCTATTACATTTTGAGACTTAGTGCACTTCTTGTGTGACCCCATCCTGAATAAATTCGAAGGCCAACATTTAAATCCTGTTCACTGTGTCATTGCCATGCTCCAAATAAAAATGTCCTTCTCCCCCAACTGCTATTCTTGCCCATTTTTACATTAAAAGGTAGGTAACAATGCTCAGATGGTGGGGAAATGGAATAGAACTATGAATAGGCAACTTATAGAGTGTCATGGACAAAGAATAGACCAATTTTCTGTAATCTGAACCTTCCAAATGTATCAGATCACCACTTTCATAATTCCCAGTGGTTCTCCTGGATAGAAATTACAGTTGTAATCCAATGCATTGGGAATATCAAGTTAAGGAAGTTTTCTGCCTGTTCAAGAGTGACTAGGTGCTGTGAGAATACATCACAGTCTAATATTTCACTTAATCTAGTTTTCCATGGAAACACTTAGTCAACCAATGGATATGTATTAAATAGCTTAGCCTGTCTTATGGACCTCTTTCAACATCAAAAGTAATGTTGGAATTTTCACAATCACCTTATACAACATCTGTACCTAAAGGAAGAAGGCAGCAATGGATATTCTAGTCTTGATAAAAAAAATGTGTTAATCCTTGTGAATTTTGAATACATGCCTATAGAATAGGCATTTTGTTAAGCTGTCATGATCATGGAATAATTTGGGTCCAGTTGAGCAGAGGATTTTTTGTTGTTGTTGTTTATCTTATGATACTGGTCATCAATTTATATTCTGTATGTCATATTTACGTCTTGTACAATATCAGTTTTAACACTATGGTTCTTTTTTGGTTTGTGGTTTGTGTTTGGTTAGTGTATATCACTGAGAGCCTCATTGTTGAGTTGGGTCCAGTAGTAAATCCAGTAATAAATAAAACGTTAAACATTGAATTTTGCAGCCTTTAACATATGCAGTTGTCACTCACTCCCAGATTTAAGCATGTGCCTTGCTGTAGAAATTTCAGTTAGTAAGATCATTTTCTCCATGTGAAATAAGGTGGATAGGCAATCATTTGACAAATTGTTTTTCTCCTTTTCCCCAACAGCTAATATGCCTGTGGATTATCCCAGCCAACTTGAGGATGTGATGGATTTTATTCAAACTACTTTAAAAAGACTGAAGAGATCACCAGATAAACCACGTTTCTCCAAACGGGAAAGAAACCGGCAAAATGCAGGAAGGAACAATAATTCCAGCAACAAGAAAGGACGGAGAGCTCAAAGGCTCAAATCTCGGGATTGTGTCTTAAGTGAGATTCACTTAAATGTGACTGACTTGGATTTGGGATACACTACCAAAGAAGAATTGATTTTCCGTTATTGTAGTGGTTCGTGCGAGACTGCTGTAACCCTGTATGACCAAATTTTAAACAATTTAACCCAAAATAAAAAGTTGGTCAGTGACAAAATCAGGCCACAGCCTTGTTGTAGACCCATTGCTTACGATGACGACCTTTCGTTTTTGGACGATGACCTATCAACTTATCACATACTGAGGAAACATTCCGCTAAAAAATGTGGGTGTGTTTGATGTCCTTGTGTGTTCGGACACTGCTGTGATATTGCATTCCTGCTAAAATGGCCGAAGAAGGGGGACCAAGGCTCCCGAGGAAAGAAAACGGTTGGCTTCAAATGAAGGAAGAGGACCAAGTATACAAGAGAACAACAGCTGTGGGAGCCTGGTTGGTGGAAATCCAGCACAGGGTGATTGGTGAAGATACAACACGATGGAGCTTTTGGTTTCTACAGGAAGGCAAATAGACATCGATGCTCAGGGGCTGAGATCCAGGATGAATGGGAATTACTTTACACCATTGGTTTTGAGATGATGATCCACCATTGGCAAAACTTGGCCGAACAGGTGCTTATCAACACAAGCTCCCTTCCTTCTTTGTTTTCTCTCCCCCACCCCCACCCCAATGGAAGTTCAACTAATGATCGCAGGCCTTCATCCCAATCTGGAGGCATAATCTGTCTTTCATATTGAGAAGAATGTGTTTTATGATCAGCTGCAGGGACTTCTTGGGGTGGGTGGGTGGAATCAATAATGTCAGAATGGCCAGCATGATCAGGTGACTGGAGTTCCAACCCTTTTTAAACATGTCTGATGCACGTTAAAAAGGAATGGCGCTTTGGTTACCCGGCCATAGCCATGATTTTGCTCTCCCCTCTTAGACACCCTTGACACAAACCTTCTCTAACAACCTTGCATCTTCCAGTTAATATGGACTGGGTTTCCAGAATTCTTCATAATGGCCATAATGGCTGAAGCATTCTGAAAACTGAGATCCCAGGTTGAGGAAGGCCACTGTGTGAGCAATCCTGAGGAATTTATCAGGATATTTGAGATGCAAGAGTGGAATATATAGAAATGTTATAATGGATAAAACACACTTGATGAAAGGAGGAAATTATCCTAGCAGAACTCTCCGTTCATACAAACTGCTGGCTAAATTTGTCCAGCTTGAGAACCGATAGTTCCCAACAATTCACTCAGCACTTTTTTTGATGCTTGTTTATGGAAAGCCAAGCAATTGTAGACCTTTGTCTTCCATTGCTAATAATCTATTTTAGAAATCCTTCACAGCAAATCTATACTTGAAATTCTGCCCTTGATTTACAGACCACTTAGCTAAATTGTACATCACAACATCCTTCTTTTCTGTGATGTAAAGATAATAATAAGCTTCTTTCCCTGTGCCGTATGAATAATGCAGAATTATTCTACGCCATACCAATCGGTCAGAAAGGAGACTCACAACAGAGTCCTCCAGTTACAAAGCTTCGAGTAGAGTTACATATACAGGTAGTCCTCGACTTACAACAGTT
>JANHFJ010010155.1:3393-14977 GCA_032468195.1 Cerberus rynchops
TACCTTAACATTTAACAAGCAATAATTCCCCCCCCCCCCCCCCACAGGAGACAGAAAATGTCTAATGCTACCATGGCATCAACAAATGCAACAGTGGCGGTAGTATTCATCTTAATTGGATTATCTGACCAACCCAAAGCCCAGATGATTTTTTTTTGGCTCCTGTTGATGGCGTACCTCATTAGTTTTGTTGGCAATGGACTCATCATTGCATTAATTATTATGGACCTCCAACTTCATACCCCTATGTATTTCTTTATTTGTATCCTCTCTTTGATAGACTTTGTTCTCATCAACAATGTAGTTCCTGAGGTTCTCATCAACTGCTTCTTTTACAGGGCCACTATTACATTCTCCAGATGTTTGTCTCAAATGTATCTGGGTCTGCTGCTTGTTTCAACAGAGTGTGTTCTCCTTGCAGTGATGGCTTATGATCGTTTTGCAGCTATATGCCAGCCCTTACATTATGTGCAGGTCATGAGTTGGAGATTATGCACTTCGCTGGTAGCCATAGCAGTGACCCTTGCTTTCACGTTTACCTTGATTAATGGGCTTTTGCAGCCCACTGACTTCTGTGGCCATCACACAATCAATCATTTTGTCTGTGAGCTACAATCTTTTGTCAAACTGGGTTGCTCCAACTCACATATCAGTGAGGTCTTGATGAATGTTTCCAGCCTCTTTCTCTTAATCCCTCCCTTTGGCTTCATAGTTGTGACATATGGTCGCATAGGCCGGGCTGTAATGCACATTCGCTCAAGTCAGGGTTACAAGAAGGCCTTTTCCACTTGCAGCTCACACCTTGCTGTTGTCAGCATCTTTTATGGGACAATCATCATAATGTACATGGTGCCGGAAAAAGAATCTGTTTCTGACAAGGGAAAGATCCTATCTATAGTCTATGGAGCTCTGACTCCTATGCTGAATCCTGTAATTTACAGCCTGAGAAACAGGGATGTGAAAGGAGCTTTTTGGAAACTGGTTGGAAAAAAGATATCAGATTAAATCAGTGTTCATCTCTGTCTATTACCCAGAGGCACCTGCAGCTGGCAGTTATGCCTAACTATTTATTATAAGTAGTAAAGTTAGTTTTTCCCCATTATCACTGCATGATGTTTCAACCAAGGTACAATACCCTACACAAAACTCGTATCTGGCTGAAAACAATGAAATCTCCCCTCTCAATCAAGAGCGTATCCCATTTTTGTAGTTGAGAGTGGGGTCTTCTGCCTATTTATATATAGTAGCTTGCTCTACCAGTTTTGGTAGGGATTCAGTTTCTTTCTTGGTGATTCCTTGATTAGAGCATTGTAAATTTAATAATGTTCAGACAATACTTGTTTTGACATCTGATGCACCATTTAAACAGTGATGGAATTACATATCTAAATTTGTGTGGTGGGGGAAAACCCCTTGAGTTAAATATAAGGTGCTACAAGATATAAAGAAAAGAGAAAGATTAGGTCTAGCTGATTTGTTGCTGTATTTTGCAGCTCGTTGTTTGGTTTGGATGAGAAATGTTGCTGAGAAATAGGATGTTTGTAGAGTAAGAAGGATATGAGCTGAGATATGAGTGGCATGGATATTTGCAATACGACAAAGTCAAAGTTAATGTGAATTTTAAAACCTATTCTGTTAGATATGCCATATTGAAAAAATGGAATACACAGAAATCCAGATCGTGCCCAAAAACATTTACGTGGCTCTCAGCACAAGAAGTATTTTAAAAAAGAGAAATAATGAGCAAACACAAATGACTGACTTACTGTGAGATATTAGAATTTTGTCAAGGGAAATGTAAAATAAAATCAAGATAAGAACTTGTTATAGAGGGATTTAGTTGCCAATGCTACTTTTATTTACAATTACTATGAAAATTTAAAATAACCAAATAATTATGCTTTTGAACCTTCTAAGACTGAGTTTGAAGTGGAATTCTGTAGAAATGATGGTTGCTATAACATATGAACTATTATTCATAAATTTGAAACAGAAGAACAAGTGAAAAAATGTATAATAAAATGGGCTAAATTTGGGTTATGATATATAGATGGCTAAAAGGACTGAAGTTTACATTGTTGCAATCTCTAAAAGAACTTTATTTACAATGATATACCATGTATATATCATGAGACAATTGTCTAGAATACATAAAGGCACCTCAAATTTATGTTGGAAATGTGAACAAGAAGAAATATTTTATCATGTTTGATGGACATGCAAAAAAACTAAAAAAATTCTGGATTCAAATATATATATCAATTCAGAGGATATTTAGAGAATTAATAAAAACACTGAAAACAGAGGGGTTTTGGAGAGAGGGGGATTGATGGACAAACAGTTGTAAAGAAGTTGTGAAACATTGTTTTTGTACATGATAATTATTTAAACCTTAAACATTAAAAAGCCTGGCACCTAATCAAGCTTCCAACATGCAGTCACCTCATCCTATCCAAACATTCATGGGGAAAACCTTCCCTACTATGAGGCCTTTTTACAGAGGCACATTTAAGAGCATTTCAACAAACTGCATCACTATTTGGCTGGGTGGCTGAAGCTCCTCAGAGAGAAAGTCCATTCAGAGAGTGGTAAGGGCAGCCAAGGAGATAATAGGAAGCTTGCTCCCTGATATTCTGCTTATAAGCGCTATGTGCTTAGAGCTCAAAGAATTGTTAGAGACCCCACACACCCACTTCATGGTCTGTTTCTGTTGCTCCCCTCTGGGAGGAGGTTTCAAAGTATTTCTAACAGGATTACCAGATTCTGTAACAGCTTTGTTCCCTACGCCATCTGTCTAGTAAACTTGCAAGATTCGTTTTTCTTGCCATGTACCTGTATACATCTGAACTAGACTGTGTTGTTTCTCTGTGTCATATAATATATATGGTTATATGCATAGTTTTGTATTTAATTATTTATTTAGTCATGTTTATGTAGTGTATATTGGAGATGGAGACCCTTTGAGAGCTGTATGCAATGAAATTTCATTTTAATGTATGCCGATTAGTGTATATTCAAAGTGACAATAAAGTTAGTCTACGTCTAAGTCTTCAGTGCTTTTTGAAAGTTAGTCTATGTCTAAGTCTTCAGTGCTTTTTGAAATCCTACCAAACTTCAGGAGGAAGAGTTTCCATGTGGCAGGACCTGCCATGGGGAAAAAAAACACTTTCTAGATCCTATAAGTTGGTAATGCTTAAGGAGTAGATATGTACCCACCCTATCTAACTTTGTAGGAGAGATGGATAAATGTCCTTAGTGAAAAATGGTCCTTCGGATAACCTGGCCCTTAGCCATATTAAGCTTTTAAAGGTGATGATCTGGAAATAAAACAGGAAGCCAGTGCAGCTTGTGCAACAGAGGTGTTACATGGATAAATCTAGGGACACCCATCACTGTGCACACTACAATATTCTTATATACTTTACACTACCATATCTGATGACCTAAGTGATGCTATCACTATCTTCTCATGGTTCTGGAGGCTGTGAAGTTTTGGATGCGGGAGAAGAGGCTTTGATTGAACCCTGGTAAGACCAAATGGCTTGGTGTGTGTGTAGGTTTGGGACCAAGGACTTTAGTATCTTTAGTTCTGGGTTGGGTTATACTGCCCCAGACAGACCCAGTATGCAACTTGGGAGTTCTCCTGGGCTTGTGACTTATGCTTAAAGAACAGGTGGCAGTCATGGCTAGGAGACCCTTTGTGCAACCATGTGCTGTGTGCAGTTGTGTCCTTTCCTGGATGTGGAGTCTCTACATTCAGTCAGTCAAGCCTTAGTCATCTCACGCTTGGCCTATTGCAACACAGTCTATACAGGACAATCTTTGAAGAATATTTAGAAATTACAGCTAGAGCAGATGGCAGCCATGCAGACAGTTTTTTTGGGTTCCCTAAGGTGATCCATGTTACAACACTGCTCTGCAGACTGCACTAGTCGCCAGTTGGCTTCCAGTCTAATTCAAGGATTATCACCTTAAAGCCCTTCATGGCATGGAACCAATTTACCTGAGGAACCATCTCATCACGATGGGATTGGCTCACTGCAACTGCGCTGGCAGAAGGGCTACACTTTGGGCCCTGTCAGTTAATAAATTCCAGCTGATGGTTTCCAGGAGAAGTGTCTTTTCTGCCATGGCTCCCATTCTCTGGAATATTGTACCCATATCCAAAAAGACCTGAAGACCTGGCTTTGCCAACTCCCAATGGAGTGTATCATTTTGCAAGTGTTTAATGGACTAAAATAAAATCCTATCTCCTACCTGTATGTATCTTGATCCTTTCAATTTTGTCAATTTTAAGCAATTTTAGTGTTAATATTTATTGTTTTAATGTTTCAATGTTTTATCTTATTTTTATGATTGCAAGCCAATCCACTTAGTTTTGCCTCTAGGCAAGATATGTGGCATATAAATAAAAAATAAACAAATAAATTCTGGACCACTTGAAGTTTCTGTGTGGCCCTCAATGGCCCTATGTAGAGTGCATTACAGCAATTCAAAGGGGGAAGAGTTACCATGCATGAGTTACCATGAGAAAGACTTTTCAGTCCAGGAATGGATGCAATTGGCATACTAGATGAATCAGTGCAAAGCCCAGTCCCACCCCTAGCCATGGATGTTAGCTGGTCCTCAAGAAGGAAACGTGAGTTCAGAAGGAGCCCCCAACTGCACACCAGCTCAGTCCAAGGAAGTGTCGCACCCTCCAGAGTCAAGAATGAACTATCATATGAGTCTGTGTGGCCAAGAATCCAGAGTCACTCTGTCTTTCCAGGGAGCCAAGAATCCAGAAGCCAAATCTTCCTCGTCCAGATCTTTGCTCTTTACTCCTGCCCTACAGCTGAAAGATATTGTAGATCTTGAAGGGCAGGAGAATATGATTAATTTCCTCTTTCAATGATTATTCCTCTTTCAATGATTCAAAACATACATCTTTCTCTGAATATCCTAACTACTTATATAAAACAGTGTAATTTGGCACTGCTCCACTGCCTCTGAAGTGGCTACCTTTAACGTTGATCAGAACATTGCTCACAATCAAATTCCAAAATTTGGGATTTCAAATAGAACTCAACTGTTCAGAAGGCTCTGAGGAGGCTTTTCACATAATGGATTGTGTTTGATGGATCTGGGATTTTAATATGAGGACCCACAACCTCAGAATATTGCATGTTAATGCTGTATGGTCAGCTGTACAACAAACACTTGTTCCAAGTGAGTGGTCAGGAGGACACTGAAGAGCAGCAAGATTTAGGTCAACATGACTTCTTTCTGGAATGGGAAGGGAACATGGCAAAGCAGCTAGATTGGGATGGTTTACTCTGAGGTATTCAGAGTAAAAAGAAAAGATAAATTGGCCATCCAGTATGGTTTCCAAGCTGCTTTGGTTCTCTGTCTTGTTGGGAATCCGATTAGAATGAAGCTCTATAATCAATCTCATTTAAGAAAGCCTGAGAAGGAAAGGGAGGAAAAATGAGACAGAGAGAAAAAGGTAATTTTAAAATATATAAAGTAGTATTGTTTTGAGAACTTTTCCATTATTTGTATACCTCTTACGACAAATCCAGAATTCTCCTTGCCCTTGAGTGAGAATGGCCCATTAACTACCTCCAGTGAAAATATCCACATGCAGCTACTACTTGTACTTCATTATCCATCTGCAGCTGAGGTACCCTGAGGATAGCTTTAAGCAGTCATTCTGGAAGTGATATTTTCCCTCATCCCATCCCACCTTCAGACTCTATAAAGAGAAAATTGATGTGAATAAGAGAGAGAGAGTCTGAAATGAAGGATTCCATGTCAGAAAAGGTGTGTGTCTCCCATTGGCTCTGCCAGCTTCCTGTGGGACTGCCCCCTTCTATGTGGTCATTAAACTATTCTCCCACCTCTGGTTTCTCATTTGGTTGTGAAGCACACCAGAACATTGGCTTCTACAGCTATTTTATGCTATAAATGTTTTCAGTCTCTGAGAAATATAAAAAACTTTGGCTTTGCTGTAAAGCTGCCTTTCTGGAAAAGAATGGCACAGTTGAACTTAAATGATGAAATAATTTATCTTTATGACTTTAAACTTAATGGGCAGGAAATTCCCTTGAAATTCAATTAAAGTCCTGTCCTTGGAATTTTATCTTGGCCTTCTTCCAGCAGAAATGCCATTTATTACCCACTGGGGAAAAGATGAGAATGAAAAAAAAAACTTACTTCAAGGAACTGGCAGTGTTGTTCTCAATGCCAAGGCAAAGAACAGATCTAAGACACTGTCCTTCTGCTAATATTTTTCCCCTTTAAGTGCTTGTTTTTCTTCTCCAGCTGTTGCTCAGAAGTAAAAGCAACTACAATGAGGAACACTACCCTTAGTAAGATTACATGATAGAATGAATGGATGATGCTAGAAAACTTCAGACTACAAATCTGGATCTAAGCTTCATCAATTCCCCAGCTTCTTTGCAAGCAAAATTTCCCCATTTTGCCCTTCACAATTACTTTGGAAAACATTAAAAATATTTGACCATTTATCATTGGAAGAACACTGGGTGAGCAAAACTTTAGAGATACAAAGACAGAAGGCAATTTAAGGGGGTAAGTTGTTCTCTGTTTGTATTTGTAAAATAAATCTTGAATTCATGGAGACCTTGATCCAGAGTTTGAAGCCTGGTGGCAATCATATGCAGTTGCTATGAAAGGAGCACAACAAGCAGATGTCAAAATCTATCATATCTGTGTGATGTGTGTTTCTATGTCTTTATTTGTGCGTACATATATCTACAGACATAGCAGGACTATGTCTTAATGTTTGCCACTAAAGTGAATAAAGCATCATCTGAGACAGAAATAGGGTGAATGACCTTTAAATTATCCATCTGAACAAAGGCTAATTCAAAAATATAAGAAGGGACAGAAAACTGAAACCTAGATGTAAATTTTAATTAAACAGAAGGCTGATGCAAAAAAAAAAAAAAGGAATGAGAATGGAACTGTGACTGAAATGAATTGTATTGTCTTCTGGTTATTCTAATGCTTATCTTTCTGATAAGGTTGGACATCTCCCACTACTTTCTTTACCTTTCATTCCAAGAATGTTTTTTTTTTCTTTTTGTAAGATTTAGTTCTCTAACCAATCTCCATTCTCAATCTTAATCTTTTAATGGAAATGACAGCCCAGGGAGGAGGCCAAAATTTTGATTTATAACCTCTCCTTTGGATTCTAGTATAGCACAAAAAAAAGTGGCCTGGATAGTTCAAGAATGGACTATCAAGTTTATCTTTAGTTTCCTAATAAAAGCATCATGCCTATTTTCTATTCTGAATAGTAACATAATTTTCTGCACTCTTCCTATCCTTGCAAAGAATTAATTGGTGCCATTAAGTGAAATTCTGATCTTTAACTAACAATAATTCCAAAGTATTATGGTTAAAATATCAGTGCACTGTTTATAGCACAATAAAGCAAAGAAAAAGAACCTAAGGCTTATATTTTAATAGAGATACCTTAGGTGTAGTAATAACATTGTGCCCTACAACAAATTGTACTTGCTTACAATGTAGCCTGTGTGCCACTCCTTTTTTTGGCTCTATCACATCCCAAAAAGAAGGGATGGTGTTCTTGAGATCAGCATTGGTTCTACTTTGCTTTGTGAATTATCTAAACATTACCGCATTTCTTCTAATGAGTTGACTCAGGACATTTTTGTTCAGTTTCTACATACCTATTGATAAATTAAGGGTGGGGATGAAGTTACGGCTGCCACCTTGCTGCTTCATTACTTTGGGAAATAGATTTCTTCTTCTTCTTCTATGTGGGATTTGATTTGAATATCTAGCTATGAGAGAGAATGTAGCTTATTTAGTTTTGAATTAGCATTTTATGCAGTCAGTGCACTTTGCAAACAACATATACCTTAATGCCGTGTGTGAACCTACCCATGTGAAAATCCAACGATTGTATTCAATAAATCATGGTTAAAACAAATTCTGTCTAAGCATGATGTGCAAAGCAGTTTTCAGTTTTTATTGCATTTTTTAATTTTTCTAGACAGATTTGGCAATATAAATATTTAAAGTGAAAGTATTGCATCTTTCTTGAATGTAGTCAGTAATCACACCATTCTTTCTTTCCTGCAGGTGAGAAGGAGAGGAATTATGATAGGAACTTCAAATGAATCTCTGGTGACCAAATTCATCCTGATTGGATTATCAGAATATCCCAGAGCTCAGATTGTTCTCTTCTGTTTCCTCTTGATAGTGTATCTCATTAGCTTTCTTGGCAATGGACTCATCATCATGTTGACCATTGCTGACCCCCGGCTTCATACTCCCATGTATTTCTTCATTTCTGTCCTTTCCACGGTAGACTTTATTCTTACCAACAATGCACTTCCTGAGGTTTTAGTGAACTGCTTCATGTACAGGCCCACAATTTCTTTTTACAGATGTTTAGTCCAAATGTACATTGGCTTATTTCTAGTTGTAGTAGAGTGCATCATTTTGGCAGTCATGGCATATGATCGCTTGGCAGCTGTGTGCCAGCCATTATACTACACGCAGATCATGAGTTAGAGATTATGCTTTTATCTAGTAGCCATGTCACTGGCCCTTGCCTTCATGACGACCATGGTCAATGTGCTCTTGCAGCCCACTGACTTCTGTGGTCATCACACCATCAATCATTTTGCATGTGAACTGCAATATGTACTCAAATTGGCTTGTTCCAACACAGTCAGTGAGCTCTATTTGCATATCACCAGCCTCTTTCTGCTCTTCCCTCCCTTTGGCTTCATAGTTGTGACATACGTCCGCATAGGCCTGGCTATACGATGTATCAGCTCTACCCATGAACGCAAAAAAGCCTTCTCCACCTGTAGTTCTCACCTTGCTGTGGTCAGTGTCTTTTATGGAACAATCATGATCATGTACTTGAGACCCGAAGGGAAATCCATTTCTGAAAAGGACAAGGTCATTTCCATAGCATATGGGGCTCTGATTCCCATGCTCAATCCTCTGATCTACAGCCTGAGAAACAAGGATGTCAAGGGGGCATTTTGGAAGCTGGTTCAAAGAAAAATCTTAATGTAATGTACACGTATGTTCACCATGTACTGCATAGGTTTTTTACTTCTGACAATCTCTACTAATCTACTTAAACAATTTAATAGCCAGCAACCCAAGAGGGCATAAGCAATACTGAAAGTTAAGGATGAATATGTTAGGACTTCAAGAACTAGAACTCACAAGGCTTTTGGAGAATATTAGGTTGGAGAATATATTCACAAATAAATTTAGAATTTGAGGCACCAAAATACATCCCTAAATACATTATTGTTTCAGCTTATTGATGGATGGGCTTCTCCACAAGTATATATGATAATAATTTTTTTAAAAAAATACTTGTTATCCCATATGTGCTCACAGATAAGCCATCCATTAATAAGCTGATCCTCAATTTTCTAACTCAAATACCTGTGCTGGAATATAGTAAGGAGGTGGATTCCCAAGCGGGAGGAACTGTATTCCAGAGGAATAGGAAGCAACTCAGTCCAGATATTTTGTATGAGAGAAAAATGGGTGGACAGCCATTAAGAAGAAGTCCTCAATAGTTTACAATTACATTGTAGAAGTAAATAGTAGTGTTTTTAATCTGAAAATTTTTGATTGTATGTGTGAAACAATAAAGAACTCACTGCCAAAAATTATCATGTGTTATTCTTGATTTCGACCCTGACATTTTCATGAATAGCCAATTGGGTGTCGCAGTTAAGGCACCAGGCTAAAAGGCAGGAGACTGTGAATTCAAGTCCTCTCTTAGCCACGAAAGCCAGCTGGGTGACTTTGGGCCAGTCACTCTCATTCAGCCCTACCCACCTCACAGGGTTGTTGTGGGGAAATGTGTGCCAATAATCCACCTTTAATCTATTTTAATGTACTTTCAAACTGTGATTTAAATTCAAAAGGTTCTTAAACCCCTATTCTAATGCAACCAGAATGGATGTATAGCAATAAAAATACAGCGTGTCATATTCTGAAAATATTTTTCTCCATCAATGTTAAAGTTATACAGTAGTCAAAAGCAGGGGTGTCAAACTCGTGTTGTCATGGTGGCATCATGTGACATGTCAGGACTTTTTTCCCCTTTGCAAAACCTTGTGGGGGTGGGCAGTGGGGCCAGCAGATCATGCATCCAGCCCATGGGCCACGAGTTTGACAGCCCTGGTCTACAGAAAGGTAATTATCTTTCATGAACAATAGTTGATTTGCTACTTAATGCTACAAGTAGAAAGATGTTAATGGGAGTTTGACTCACCAAGCATTCATCCCACTGGGATCACGCACAACTCTCTTAGCACAAACAATATCATCTGTGATTTCATCATTTTTGAAAGCTGCCAGGAGAAGCAAATAAAAATATGTCCCATCCCAGATGGGGTGTCAGTAATCTTACATTCCTCAGATCAATCCATTCTCTCACCCAAGTAAGAGTTACAGACTGATAGTATAGTTCAAAATCTGGTAATCCCAAACCCCCTCTGTTTTTTACATCTTGTAATAATTTTAACTTTATTCTAGCTCTCTTCCCCTGCCATATATAACTCATTACCATTTTGTTCAAATCATCAAAATATTTTTTAACTAATTTTATCGGTATTTTTTGAAATAAATTCAATAATCTCTACAGGACATTCATCTTTATAGTAGCTATTCGACTCATCAACAATAGTTCAGGTATTTCCATCTCTCCAAATCTACTTCAATTGACTGTAGTAATTTATAATAGTTATCTCCTTTAATTGTTACACATCATGCTGCTAAAATGATTCCTAAATATGTCACTGTTTTTACTATTTGAGCGGCCATTTCATTCACTAGCTTGTTTTTTTGTCTGGCAGTTAGATTCTTAACCAACATTGTAGTCTTTTCTTTGTTCATTTTTAAACCAGCCACCTGTCCAATATTCTTCTATCTTTTCTATCAGGTTAGGCCCTGATTTTTCAGGGCTTTCTAGAATAAAAACTAAATTGTCCGTGAATGCTTGTAGTTTATATCTTTCTTTCTTTATCTCCATCCCTTCAGTTCCATCATCTTGTCGAATATTCCTGTTTAAAACCTCTAGGGTCAAAATAAATAATAAGGGGGATAATGGACAACTCTGCCTTGTACCCCTTTTTACTATTAAATTTTCCTGTCATATCTCTATTCACCATCATCTGTTCTGTTTGTTTATGGTAGATAGCCTTAATCATATTGATGAATTTCTCCCCAAAATCCATATCTTCCAATTGTGAAAACATAAATTGCCAATTTACATTATCAAAAGCTTTCTGTGCATCCAGAAAGAGCAAAGCCATTTGTCTTCTTGGATGTGCTTCATAATATTCCTGTCAGAGTTCCACACAACATCAGCAATGCAATCAGAATTCCAAAGAGACAAAGAATAAGATTTTATTGAAGACATTATTCTGGTACAGTCTGTTGAAATCCCGAATCTTAAAGCTTCCAGGATTTCTTCACCCAAGTAAAATTTAAAGTTCCACCCCATTAATTATCACATGTTAATTACTGTCCAACCATTTCAAAATGAAGCCCAACGACTTCCAAA
>JANHFJ010010161.1:18367-33439 GCA_032468195.1 Cerberus rynchops
AGCATGAGCCCTGATAAATATTTTGTCACTTGTACCTTTTATCCTCTCTCTATAGTTATATATGATATATAATAATATATAATACATAATATAGACGATATGGATAGAGGTAGGACATCTCTGTTGAAGTATTTCCAAAAAATCTCGCCTTACTCTCCCATCAAAACTTTTCTAGTTCCTCATGTCTTTTTTACATAGCTGAAATAGAAGTAGTTTTAAAAAGCTGTTTCTTACCTTCTGAATGTATATCTTTTAGAGTCTTCATTTTATTGTCCCATAAAGGCAGCCAATTCTTTCCACGTTCACTGAGCTTTTAAGATATTAAGTATCAATTTAATTAGAACATTATATGACACATCAAAAACAATTCAGATGCTTAATTAAAACAGTGAACATAAAGGAGTATATTCTTATTGTAATGTATATATGCACTTTCCTAAAGCTTTAAAAGAAAACTGTTCATAAATTGAAAGAAACACTCAACTCACTCTAAGGATATTTTTTTCTTGTTTGAAAATGGAAAAAATATAATCCCTAATTACTTATCAAATTCTCATTAGGAGAAAATATACACATTTTAAAAACTAGGAGCAATGGCTGACAAATCTTCTCCATGCTAATATAATTATACAAAATTGTAATTTGTAAAAAAGGTATGCCAGATTTATGTCCAAAAATAATTCTAAATTGCTTCTACGTGCATGATGTATATCCAATCCATGCACAAACAATGAATTTAATCAGACTCATGGATATAGGTATTCAACTATATTGTAATTTAAGTTATGGGCCCTAAATTGTTTTTTATTTAGTGTTATTATTTAGGTAACTTTTAATGTTTTCCACATACTTTTATTTAGAAGTGGTTTGTGTTGTTGTTATGTCTGGCTTTTCAATTTGCTTTTCAGTTTAACCAAATCATTTGGGGAGAAAAGTGGATATTTACAACAGAGATTTAAAGGACAGACAAATCTATCTACTTATGATGTACCTATCTTCTTAGTCCTTTTCTCCCCAAATCTATATTTTTTTAAAGGATTTCAAATTTACAATGTACAGTTAAAGCCCTATTTTGATGCAGTAGTTGCATGAAATGTACTGCAACATTTGGGAAGCTGAACACTCAGAACAGTCAGAGTGATTGATTATCGCAGACCTAAAAATATCTCAAACATTGATGGATGCTTTTTAGATTTGGAGAAGGAAATCCAAAATTCTTCATTCTCCCCTCTACTTGCCATTTAAGAGCACAATTTCATCTCTGAAGTGATTTTTTTTTTAAATAAAATGTTTTGGAGAAGAAAATGTCTTCATTTTATTTCCTCTGAATTACTTTTGATAGTTTTTTTTCTTTGTAAATCTTTCACTGATCATTTAAAATAAAAATGTAATCATCTCCTTAGCTTCAGTCAGTAATAGGCCTGCTCAAAGTTTTTTCTGCTTCTGAAAAATACTCTAGCCGCAGAACTGCACCATATTGCCTGGCATTTTGTAGGTGAGCAGTTTCTGAGGGTTCTGTATGCAGCACTGTGGATTCAGTTCCTAACATATATTATGGAGCATGCAAGGTAACAAGCATACCATCTATCTCCACTTCTTTATTATTTAGTTCTTGAGGCTTTATCCACAAAAATAAAGGCACAATTGCTTTTAAAAGCTGTAGACAAATGCTCAAAAAACACTTTTTTAGAACCCAATTTGATATCCTGATAACTCCCATGATTTCTTTTCCTGAAAAAGTCCATTTTGAATAGTTTTCCCATCAAGAGTCCTCGTTTTCACTTGTATATACTCAGACAGTGTAGACCAGGGCTGTCAAACTCATGGCTTGCAGCCCAGATGCATCACGATCTGGCCCCATCCTTATCCGGTTTAGCGAAGGGGGAAAAAGTCCTGATACGTCACGTGATGCCACTGTGACAATATGAGTTTGACACTCCTGGTGTAGACCATTCACCCATTTCTTCACCTCTATAAACCATGACTGCCTTCATCTATCTAACACCCTGGTGAGAGATCTTGAGCTGTGCCTTTACAATCAGGGGAAAGATTACTCTGTTAAGTGGCTCTAAATTGTAAAGAAAGTCAGCCTTGCTAGTGGACATGTGTGTATGATTTTAAGTATGTGGATTCACAGACTGTCAAAGAGTATCAAAAACCTTTCGGAAGGTTTTGGTACACATTTAAACTCATTACTTTAGAGAAGTAAAGAGAAGAGGAATAAAGTGCATATGTAACTACTCTGTTCCCTAATACAGAGCTCCCCAATGTTTCCGGGTTTGTGGATCAAGGGGTGGTGAGATGGGATGATTCTGCACGAGCAGCCAGCAAGCACATGCGTGTACAGCTCCATTTGCACGAGCAGTGTGCATACGTACCTCCTGCTCACGGAAAGGGAGCACACACATATGCACTCACCTGCTACTCTCGCAAGTGAGAATGTATGTGCACACTCACCAGTTGTTTCCATGGCTGAGTTGCAATTCCCTCATGTCCCATTAGTGGACTGTGACTACCGATTGGGGACCCCTGCCCTAATATGTATGTTGTAAGCAGCTCCAGTTTAGCTGTTGAGCCAGTCTGAAGATTTTTGTTTTGTATCCCCTGCAATGATGAAGCATAATAGAAAACATTTGTAGACATAACAAGTATTAAGAATTAAGGGATTTGTGGAAGGGAGAAAGATTTGAGCTCAAAAAGAATCTGTTTTTATAGACGTCCTTGATATGTGTCAAAGAAATTCAGAATAAATTCAGTTTATAATGCTGTTGAATTCATGGGTTAATTCCCGTAGAATTCTACCTGAAACTACCTGGGACCTCACTTCAGTCATATTCAGAAAATGGAATGGCTCTTCCTATCAGATGCACAGCAAAGCAATGTGTCAGTTCCAAACTCATATTTTATGCATATCCATAAAATTTAATGGGACAGCAATTGGATAAGGCTGAGTTCAGTGTACCAATAAAGGCAAATATTTGTAACTCAAGGTTGAAATGAGGGGTCCTTGGTGTTGTCTGAGCTTGCTTGTTTTCTTGCAGACATTTCATTACCCTAACGAGGTAACATAATTAGTGCATGAACATAAGTGCATGAATATCATGTGTTTAATGTGCTAGACTTCTGTTAAGTCTCTGCTTCCAACCCAGCATTATGGAAAAAGCATTATTAGTCCTCTTCCTTACCAGTCTATTAGTTCTGTAGGTCTTGAAAATTCAGTAGGCTTCATTCAAGACATGTGAACCTCAAGGGACAGGAACAGCATTATCTTTCTCTCAGCAGATCCACTAAAGTATAGAAATTGCTTACCATTTTTCTTTTTATTAAGGAATGTCTGTTATTACAGCTTCTTTAAGATCTGAAATTTATATCTGACAGGAATGATAGATGAATCAAGGATTACTTTTCACATTACCTTTTATTATCAAAACGTGCATGACTGAGCCTATTTCAAATATGGGGAATTATCTGGGCTCTTGCCCTGGACACCAGTAGTAAATGGGGGAAATTCCATTCCAAAATATTTGGATACAGAGAGAATTCAAGAAAAAAGTCAGTGTCAGGTCCATTTAGGAAACAGGTAAAGGCAATGAAAGCCCCGAAAAACTAATGGCTAAGAAACCAAGCAGAAGTAAGAGTCCCAATCTCAAGAGTTGTTGTTCATTTGTAAATAATGGAGGAATCTACTTTGTTTTTTTATTTTTTTTGGTCTTTGTTTCTCATGAGAACATCTTTCCTCTTGGTGGCTGAAAACCAGATAAGAAAAGAAGCTTACAAATCCACATGTTATGATTAGTGGAACTAGATATGGTATACATTTGTCTTATTTTATAGACTGAGATCTGAGCTATTAAGGTCTTGTTCATGTGTGTTTGCAGGATATTCTGGTTTGATGAAGTAAATGGTTGAGAACAGTTTTAACACAAGCAGTTGACAATTCTTTCTCCCCCTCCCCTTTCCCCCTTTTTATTATCTTTGACTTGCTGTATGTAATTAGAAAATGACTATTTAATGATTCTGGGAGAAAGAGCTAAACCTTAGCTCACTCCTTCCTTTTTGGTTAGGCCAGGCGTGTCATACTCAATTTCATTGAGGGCCACATCAGGGCTGCGGCTGAAGCCATACCAGCCTGATGTTTCCTCTTTGCACTGAGTAGACCAGGTCAAAGTGAAATGGGCCAGCCCCTTACATTTTCCAGGACGGCCCTGCAGGCTGAATCTGACCATATGGCAGGCTGGTTCCAGCCTGCGGGCCTTGAGTTTTACATCCTTGCATTAGACTATTAAAGGAAAGAGAATCTGCCCTTCCTATGCATATTTCTTTTGTAAATAAGCAGCCTTATTATCCTGATGGGATGCGGTAGCTCAGTGGCTTAGACGATGAGCTTGTCAATCAGAAAGGTTGGTATTTTGTCATTTTGATTCCCTAGCACCGCATAACGAAGTGAGTTCCTGTTACTTGCCCCAGCTTCTGCCAACCTAGCATTTCGAAAGCATGTAAAAATGCAAGTAGAAAAATAGGGACCATCTTGGTGGTAAGGTAACAGTGTTCTGTGTGCCTTTGGCATATAGTCATGCCGGCCACATGACCATGGAATCACCATCAGACAGTGCTGGCTCTTTGGCTTAGAAACAGAAATGAGCACCACCACCTAGAGTTGGGAACGACTTGCACGTACAGTATGTGTGAGGGGAACCTTTACCTTTACTTTATTATTCTGAAGTTATTCATTATGTTTACACTCTTGATATGGCTATTGGTGAGTACATTGGGATGATATTGTATGTTGGTAAGCAGGCATGGTGTTTGTCTTCAGGTTGTTACTGAAGAAATAAAACATTTTTTGTAGTGAAACAATTTAAGAAACTAGTGCTTCTATTTCTGTTGGCTGTCTATTTCTGGATAAAAGTTTTCTCTCAGAGGACTCAAAAGGATGACACTACAACCCCTTTCAGATAATTTTTCTAGGCTTAGAGAACAGAGAATTGTAAAATTACTGCAGCAGCTCCAGAACTTATTGCATTTTAAGAGAGGTTGGGTTTTTTAAAGTTTCTGTTTAGTTCGGTTTGAATGGAATCGATCCTACCTATATACAACTTTTACTGTTAAAATCCAATTAATATGTAAATCACTAAGAAGCATAAAATATCTGTGCAGCAGTTACCATGTACAAAGCTTGTTTGATATACTTTATGAAGATATAAGGTTTAGTAATATTTAATATTATAGATTGGAATGAAACCCAGCATTTAGCATCTGATTCTATTATAAATCATTTAAAAATAAATGGTTGAACTCTGCAACATAGCCATGAAATGTAGAAGAATTATTAGACCTGATGATTATATTTTTCAACATTTTTAGAAAATGAGCAGGCACTTTTAGAGAATAGAACATCTCATACCAGATTTCTTTATAATATTATCATCTATAAATTCAATGTGATATTTTTATTTCACTGAAATTCCCATTATAGCATAGCAATTATTGTGTCTAAATTCTATGTCAGCTTAATCATATAGTCTTTAACTTACGTGGTTTTTGAGTCATATTTTACTGATAGTGTATAAATAAGTCCCACCAAATATTTCATTCAAATCTGTGTTGTATTCAAGTTCAGTCAAATAACAAACTTCTTGTTAAATTTCTTTTCATTCTGTTAAATCAAACTTTTATTTTTAAGTGGACAGTGATATGGATAAGTACAAACAAGGACTGATTCTCTTAATTTGGAGCTGCTTCTTATGCTCTTATTTAGCCACTGATGTTCCTCACAGTAGTCCTATGTAAGCCTAGAAGAACTTTAAGAGTATTGACATTTACCATGCCACTGAAAATTTTCAGAAAGCCTTTTTTCCAGAGTGCCAGGATAAAAGTCAATGTATGCAGGCAATCAGTGTGGGCAATTGATCTGCAAATTGCCGTTTCCACAAATGGCAATAGCAGCTGAAAGATAACACGGGTAGTTGATGCATGGCTAAAAGGAATTGTGAGAATCAGGATTAGAAGGCAATCCAAAAAGAAGACAGCTATGGTGAATCAAAGCATAGTTGCTCAGAAGTGCAGAGCTCAAAAGACCTTCTTCCAGGGAAGTGTGCTCCAGACTGTAGTCTTAAGAATTTATTTCTTCTTAGTTTCACTAAAAGTCAACTTTCCAGAACTTTTTTTTTAAAAAAGGAATCATAAAAACATTTAACATCTAAAGTCAGAACAAGCAGTACCCTTATGAAAGTCTTGCTACGGGTTAGGCCAGGGCTGGGCAATTGTGGCTCTTTTATTTAATTTTTAATTTTTAATTTTATTAGATTTATATACCGCCCCTCTCCCGAAGGACTCGGGGCGGTGAACAGCAGGTAAAAAACAATACAATATAAAATTAAAAAAAAAAACAATTAAAATTAATTAAATTATAGCTGATTATGATTAAAATTATTCAAGGTCACTTGAAAAACAACTCAAGACAGTGTTCCTATAAATAATACAGTCTATCTATGGCCTAAATCCAATATTGTTTTATAGATGGTATTTAAGGCATTTATCTATTATTCTCTACTCATTTCACTGTATTTATTTTTAAATTCCAAAAGCAGCATTTCTATAGCCTTTTGGTATCATTTTTAATGATGAGGGTTCTAGGAAAACACTGCAATTTGCTTTCACAATAAAAAATTTTTTTTTTTGCAACAAATGTGTTTGACTTTAAGAAGCAAACAAACAAAAATACAGGTAAAAGTTGGATAAATGATCTTCCTTCTAATTTAATTATTTCATAATTAACTACCTTCCTTCCTTTCTTTCTTCCTTGCCTCCTTCCTTCTTCCCTCCCTCCCTCGCTGCCCTTCCCTTTTTATATAGGGCCTATCATAGTCACTTTTCTGCCTGTATAATATCCACTTACTTTACTGCCCCATAAATATAAATCAAAATGCTGAAATGAGATCTGGGAATAATTTAATAGATTAATTTTATTATATTGAATGAAGAGCATTGATTCTTTTTTATATATTCATATGAATGATGAATCAGGTATTATGAAACAGGTATTAAAACTTTAAAAAGACAAAGATTAAAAACCACTGCAAACTATAATATAAAGTTAGGAAGGAAAAAGAAAACTCAAAAGCCTTCTGAGCTATTTTTTCTGATTATATGTTTGTTCCCACTCATCCACTAATGTCATCTAAAGAGAGACTAGATACCGGTAAAGGAGTGGCAGAACCTGAGGGTGAAGTTAAAAGATGGATCAGCCTAGAATCTCTATGTAGCCACAAGCAAACTGGGTGAATTTCCACCTTGATGGACTCTTTTCTATCTTCAAGCAAGTGCCAACCAGCTATTTGGGAAAATTCCTGTGTAACATTTTTAGCAATAAATCTCTTTAATTGGACATTTATATGTGGACCTGGTCTTTCATGCCTGACATTAATTTAATCAGTACCTCTAAATAACATTATTAATAATAGTTTGATTTGGATTGAATAACATAGTGAAAGATGGGCTATGCACTCACTCATTACTGCTACCATAACAGTTTTAAGACAAGGGATCAGAAAATCATTTAGTAGGATGAGAAGAATTTTCAACATATCCAGATTGGTTTTCATATTTTGAAATAAATAAGATAATACACAGAATTGCCCTTTAAAAAATAATTCCTGCAGCTAATTAAATAAAAGTCTAACCTGATCATATTTTAACACTGATTTCAAAGCACCACATCTGTTGCAGCTTTCTGCTTTCAGGTATTTATTTTTGATACATGGGTTCGAGGGAATACTTATACAGTAAATGATTGTTCCAATGAGATTTAGGTATGTCGTTTTGGCCACAGTTTGATAGTGTTCTCAGAAGCAATTTAATGTAGATCTGATAAGATGATAAGATTATCATATAATATCCTACAGAATCTCCTTGGCATCAGGGATTGTATCCTGCTGTAGACAATCAATAATTATCATGTCTAAATGGAAAGCTTTGGAACAATGTTTCATGAGTAGTCAGAATTAAATGAGATACTTGCCAAGGCCTTCTGAGGATTGAGCAAACCGTACATATTTAGTGTAAGGATGGTATTTATGTATAACTGAGACACTAAGCAGTGTACTGTTTACACTGATGGTTTGCAACTAATCATAAGAACTTGGTTTAGATTTGTATGTAAAACCTACCTAATATTGCCTGTGATTTATTGTAATTATTGGGAGAAAGCTATGTAAAGACTTACACTTATCTGGAAAACATACTTCAGGTCATGTTTTATCTTTACACAAATGACCTTGATATATTACTTAGTGGCCCCATTTTTGTAATGAGTTGCTTTTTGAAATAAATATCTACCACGAATAGCAAAGTGACCATATAGAGTGGCTGATAGTCTGCCTTGTTCTTGGTGAGAAAAGAGAGAAGAAGAGACAAAATTAATTTTGTCTCTTTCTATCACAGCATTAGACCTTTTATTCAAGCTAACATGGGGAAATCCAGGGCTGGTTTTTATGGCATGCAGAATTAAATAATTTATTTGCTGCTACCACATATGCTGACGGCCAACAATTGAGATAGTTTTAAAAAGAGATGAGAGAGAGAATATAGAAGAGAGGCCACCAGTGTGACTAGCGCTAGCTTTCCATTAAGGCCATGGTTTTAATAGATACATGCATTATGGTATTTTATTATTGATATTTAATTTTATTTAATTGTTGGTTGGGAATCACCTAGAGTTCAATACAAGGAGGATAGTTATATGGATCAGAATTTCTCAATTTTTCTGGCCCAGCCAAGTGTGTGTGGTGAGGGTTAGTGGTGGTAGTTCTGTGTGAGTGATGGGCAAGTGTGTACATGAGCACAGCTTGTGCAAATGAAGTACACATGTACAAGCTCACTTGCTGCTTGTACGAGTGGGGATGCCTGCATGTGTGTGTGCTCACCTATCACTTCCACAGCCCGGTTCCAAATGGTTGAAGGCCCGGTACTGGGTTGCAGCCCAGGGGTTGGGGACTCCTGATATACTGGTAGATATTTTAAATAAACAAGCAGATAAATTAGCAAATCTTAAATATACAGTTTTGATGAGCATTGGTTAATTTTTTCTTACTTAGGAGCCAGTTGTCCATTATCTAGTGCAGAAAGTTGGATCAGATAATTAAAAATGACCATGGGGAATAGGGGCAAGGTATGCTAAGATAAGAGAGGGAATAACCTTTGTTATTCCTATAACCTTTGTCTAAAATATTGGATTGGTGGAAAGGGAAGCTTCTTCTTCCTAGTTTCTCAGGCTATAAAGGAGATGGTAGATTCCAGACTTGCAAAATTCTGTTACAAAAAAAGTAGTTTTAGCTCATCTGGACTATTTCTTGTCTGGTGTACCCGGGAAGGCTGAGCCAAAGGTCTTTGGCTTCTCCCTTTGTGCTTCTAAATAATGTTCTAGAAAACTCATCCATTTAATTGTAACACTTGGACAAGCCAGAGACAGCTTATAATTAAACTTACTTAAATGCCTGTTCCAGTATTGGTCTAGAAAAGTATCTTTCAAGCAATGAAACATGATCAGGATCTAATTAGTATGCAAAATAACCTAATCAGTTTAACATAGTTTTCAAACATTAAAAAATTGATAAAAGCCTTCCAAAACCTCAGGGCACCCTGTCCAAAATCCTAGCATTTCCTTTTATGCTGAAGTTCTCTCCCAATGTTCAGTGTATCTTCCAAAAACCAAAATTGTACCGTTTCTAATGCACTCCTAGATTTTCAATGTATATTTCCAGCTTGTCTCCCTCTCATTGTGTTATATATGATTTAATAGCAGACGTTTAGTTTCTATTTGAAATTTATTTATATATAACATTTCTAAACCACCAATCTCTCTCACAAAAACCAGTCATTTAAAAGATAAAAATGTGAACTGGCTGCTAAATATTCACTATAATTTCAAAGTATTTTTCCTAGAGAAGTGCAAGAGAGGTTTTGTAAAATGATTTAATTTTTTATACATATGTTTAATTAGAGTAAACTATAAGAAATTCAGTAAGATTTATTTACTTCTTAGTAATTTTTGCTGGATAATGAAAAAGTATGATTTGTAAGTTAAGAATTGGTATCTTATTTGTGAATCAAGGACCTTTGAAAGATCAGTTACTATTGATGTAGTGTAAATTAGAATTGTTTTAATAGGAAAAATATTCATCAGAATATTCATCAGAAAAGCAAGCTACTGATTAGGATGAAACGCACATGAATGGCTGTTTACAGGACCAATACAATTAAAAAACAGAAAAAGCAAAGATTTTGGACTGATAGTAAGAAAATACTTAAAATCTCTGTGAAACACTTTGCTACAGGGTACAAATAACTTCTTCATATGAAATTATATCTGTTTGATTTCTGATAATAGAAGGTATATAGTACAATCATAATGGTTATGATTTTGACATGAATCAAATATGTTTATACTTGTTCCATTCCTTAATAATAATTTCTCTGCTGCTTCTTTTTCTTCTAACCAAATCCATCAAATATCAGATTTTCAAGTTTTTTTTACTTTTGCAGAATTTTTTTTTAAAAATATTGGGTTTGTTCACCCCCTTTCTGTCTATTCTTTCTTTTCTGTTTATTCTTCAGATTTTCCTTCCCTTATTCTGCAGATCTTTGATTGGTGGAATCATCCAGTCATTCTTATTTTAAAAGCAACTGATCGCAGTATTCTGTAATACAGCTTTATAGTTCTTTCTAATCTACATAGTAGGGTTTGAGTATTCAATCCTTAGGGGATTTATTTGTCATCATATTTATGTTCTTTTTATCACTATAGTCTTGCTTCCTGTCTGTTAGGGCTCCATTGTGCAATTATTCTTTCATTTTTATTCATCAGTAAGATTAACCTAGACTAATAAATAATTCTTAAAATGCTAAGTATTGTTTAAAACAATGAGCTATAGTAATGAAGCAAAGAAATGTCAAAATAGCATTAGTAGAAGCTTGATGTGTAAAATAAATCTGCCCAGAATTCTTTTTTGGTGAAAAGGTGCTAATAAATGTAAATATATTCTTAGTACCTATGCATGCAAATATGTTACTTCAGTAGAGATTCTTTTTAGAGTGAAATAATGTAAATATACTGCAGCTTACATTATAAGCGAATCAACGGAGATAATGAACTGAACTTGCTAACATTCATTGTTTTTAACTCAACATTTCAACATGGGCACAGATGTAGAATTGAAAACAGAAACCATATTTGAGAAAATTGCATATAAAAAAAATTCAAATGAATACGTTCTATGAAAAGTTGCATGAAATGTTACTAGTTATTGCTTAAAAATAGCATATATTGAGGTAATTTAATAAAACCATGTATTAAGTAAATGTGCACACACAAAATGACTATGGAAGGGAAAATATAAAAATGTTGATCTATTTTTGGGTTTTTTTTTTTTAAATAACAGTTTTATAAAATTGGATGGACCCAAATAAAAGATGAGCTTCAGTTAGAATTGATAAGGACCAAATCTGAATTATCTTTACATCCCTTTTATTATTTGGCCAAAAACAAACAACATTTTTTAAATTCAGCATAGCAGTAATTAGAGTCTTTTTATGGTTCAACTTCTTCAGCTTATCTTTCTGACCTTAAAAATCAAACACCCAGACACATTTTGCAATGTTAGTTGAGTATAAAATCTTCAGGGTTTTTTTGCTTGAATATTCAAAAAAACCCCATTAGGTAGTCCTCAATTTACAACAGTTCATTTAGTGACCCTTCAAAGTTACAACAGCACTGAATAAAGTGGCTTATGTCCATTTTTCACAGTTACAATCTTTGCAGCATCCCCATGGTTACATAATCAAAATTCAGATGCTTGGCAACTGGCTCATATTAATGACTGTTGTTGTGTCCCAAGGTCATGTGATACCATTTTGTGACCTGCCTAGCAAACTCAATGGGAAAGCCTGATTAACACCCAGGGTATTAACTTAATTTCAGTGATTCATTTAACCACTGTGGGAAGGAAAGTTGTAAGATGGAACAAAACTCACTTAACAAATGTCTCACTTAACAACCAAAATGTTGGGCTTAATTGTGGTCGTAAATCAAGGACTACCTGTACTTCTTGAAACTGAATTGTGGCTCAAATGTTTAATTCTCTGGACCTGTGGATTTTTTCTTTCCACTAGAATTACTGTAAGATCTCACTCTTTATTGAAGTGCTGATATAAACCTCTTAGAACATGTTCACACACAAAATATGTACTTGGTCCTCTTATTTAGGGATACTTTTTCTGAGGCCATATTCATATGAAACACTGAGCTATAAATTAGCAACTGATAATCAGTTCCATTATGTATAGCAGATAATGAAATTAACTCCCCAGGAAGGCTAAAACTACTTCTATTGAGATTGGCTATAATATAAAATCTGGCAAGCCTGACTATGCTGTAACTCTTGTTATACTTCAGTGAACTAGGGAGGTATCTATCTGAACTGCTCCAAATATTGTTTGGATGTTCTGGACTTTAAAAAAAAATCAGTTCCTTTTCCATAGGAATATCTGGTCAAGAGCATCTTCCTTATTCTGTACACTGACATTTTGACTTAGTGTTGTCTGTAAAGCCAGAAAACTCACCTTTCTGAATATGGGTTTGCGTGGGTAAGTGTGCATGTGTGTGTTTATTTGAACAATAAATAACTTACATAAAAACCCAGATTGTAATCTTTAAAGCCTGATTGGCATGACATAATAAGATATAATATGTGGTTAATGGGAATGCATACGTGATATCTCCTCCTTGATGTGTAACCAAGCATGGTTATTTAACCATGCTTGATGTTATCTGATTTAGGAATAGCTGTGATTTTAATTAGTATTAACTAGTGTTTTAAAATAAATAATTATAGTGTCAAATTCCAGCTAGTGCTAACTGGGTATAATGGTTTGAATGATATAACCATAGGAAAGCATTGACAAAGAACCATGTTGGGTAGAAATGGAGTAATGGTAGGTGTTTTGTTAATTCTGTTGTGGAAAAAACTTCTGAAAATTAAACTATCGGATAATTGGCATTGAGTTGCAATGCATGTGATTTCCAGCTTGAAAATCACTGGGGATACTTAATATCATATGAACGCTGTTTAAACTCTAATGCTGATATTATTTCAGAAATATCCATGGGTTATACTAGAAAGTTGCAATTTGTGTTGCTTGTATTTCAGTTCAAGGACATGATTAAACTACAAAGTCATTTTTATTGAAGATTGTATGTGTTTTAATGGAATGAAATGAGCAGAAATATATTAAAGAGTAACAAAAAAGCTGAGTTCACACACTGCAATTATCTCATAATTCAGATTAGTTGGTTTTGGCTTAACCTATTACATAAAGTAGCATTATGGACCTATTCAACAATGGATTTCAATGATCAATCCATTGAAGCTGTGGATTTTCCATCTCTGGAAGTTTTTAAGAAGAATCTGGACAACTAGTTTTGAGGATGGTTTAGTTCAGGGGTGGGAAATTATGGCTCCTTCATGACTCGTGGACATAAACTCCCAGAATTCCTGAGCCAGCCAATTGCCCTCCCCTGGTTTAGTTAGTTTTCTAGCACATTGCAGAAAATAGAACTAGATTATCTTTCTGCACCCCTCCAATTCCTCAGTTCTGTGATTCTGTAACTATAAAATGTACTTTTAGAAGAGTCCACTACTATATGAAGATTTTACTATATAATTTAGAATTCCTAACATGCTTTTGAAATTATTAGTATTTATTAATGTAATATTAAAAGTGATGGGGATTAGCTCTCCTTCCTCAATAAACTTATTTATCAAATTTGTATAACTGCCCATTTCACAAAAGGCAGCTCTGGGCACCATACAACAATCAAATAAAACAATAAATATAAAAATAACAGATACTAAATCCATATATAAAATGAAGGCAAACAAAATATTAAAAATGTCTATCTCAGAAAAGGAGCTATCTAAGTATGTCTTTGGTTCTTGGGGGCTTCAGGCCTGATAATATAAGCAGGTCTTGAGGAATTTCTGCAATATTAAAAAGGATGGAGTTAATCTAATCGTGGGGGGGGGGAGAATGCTCCATAAGGCAGACACCACAGCAGGCAATCTAAGACTCATCAAATATAGGTCTCTTTATCGCATGTCTCCTCTGCCAGATCTAATTGATGGACTGATGTAACCAAGGAGAGACAACTCCATAGATAGCCTGGTCCTACAACAAAAAAAACTTTAAACCTAAAACCAGCACATTGAATTGATCTAGATAGAAGCAAGAAAAAGTAGCTTGGGGAACAGAGGTATAACTTCTGCTGTTCTAGGAATGCACATTCTCTACCAGCTGAAGCTTCTAGATATTCTTCAGAGGTAGCCCCAAGTAGAGAGCATTGCAATAGTCCAATTGTTGGGGACTAAAGTATTAATCACCACCAGGGCCTGCTGAACTAAGAACAGATGCAACTGGCATACATAAAGGTTTCCTAGCCACAACTTCTATTTTCTCATCGGGCAAGAGTTGTGAGTCTAGGATGACTCCCAGCTTGCACATGGGGTCTGTCGGGGGCAGTGTAACTCTATCCAGCATCAAAGATGTAATAGTCTGGGAACCAGTGGGACCCAAAATCCACTGCCATTCAGTCTTGCCAAGGTTTAGCTGAAGTCTGTTCCCTATCCAGACCCTTTTAGTCTTCAGACTCTGAACGAAGGTTTTGATGGTATTCCCAGGGGTAGAGAGATACAAATGGCAATGGAAAAACTTACCATGTTGTTCAAATCTTAAACACAAAATACTTTAAGACAGACACAATCACTACTAGGTGATGCCCCCTCTTATTTAAATTTCAGGGCATTCTGATAGCTTTTATCTGCACTATCTCTTAAATAATCAAGATACATGTATTTCTTCAAAAGTAATAAAATTTTGCTACAATATGTGTAAGCTCCATGGCTTGGGACCTGGGTACTTACGGGACCACCTGTTGCCGCCCTCAGCCTCCAACCGACCGGTGCATTCCCACAGGGTTGGCCTCCTCGGGGTTCCATCATCAGGACGTTGTCGTCTGAC
>JANHFJ010010161.1:57324-68418 GCA_032468195.1 Cerberus rynchops
ACTGGTTGAATTTCATCCCTGGAGTACACTAGTTTATAAATTAATATGTACTGAAATATGCACTTGATGATATTAATTGTGTAACTATTCTAATTCCTTACTCTTTTTAATATGCCTTTTGTTATTTTTTTCTCTCTGGTCTTAAAATTCTGCATGAAGCCACTTGGTGACATCATTTAGAGGATCAACTATTTGTAAAATAATAAAGAAATGATAGAAATAAATATTAAAAAAATAAACATCATTAAACTGCTACTAAAATGTCAATAATAGGATTCAGAGACTGGAATCTTGTTTCAATTGAGTAACCTCGGGAAGTTGAATTTGTTGAACTGCATTTCAGAAGCAGTTTTGGAAACGACTAAGTAATCAGAATGGAAGCTTAATTTAGGCAAGAAGTTATGGAAAGTGATATTGATTGATTTTGAAATGTTTGATTTGTTTTCGACAGGGTTTGACTTCTGAAGGACTAAGTATGTTATCTTTGGAACTTCAGATAGAACTAGGAGTGCTTTTTTAAAAGTTGCAACCCTATCTACGGTTACTTCCATGCAAGGGTGTCTCCATTTCTTCTTCCTCGCAAATCTAACCAGGCATGTACGTTTTTCAGTTGTGCTCTCTGGCTCCAAAAACCAAAAAAGACACACTGAGGTTCTTCTAAGCAGTTTCCTTTATTTATTCTCACCTATAGACAGAAATCTTGCCAAAGTAAAGCAGATTATTTATTGTTACATCATTACATTCAACATATACTCTGAAACCTCCTAAAGAGGAATTGTTCCAACTTTCTTCCTCCCACCTAAACTGTGCTGTTATTTATTTATTTATTTATTATTTATTTTATTATGTTATTTGCTCCTCTAGAATGCTCCTACTTCCCTCCTGGATATCCAAACTACATTGAACCACATTGGCTAAACTCAAAATGCAAGAGAAAAGGGGGAGAAAATACCACAAGCCTATTAGCTCTCATGCCAGCTAGACAAAAGTTGTTAGTCAACAGTGCGCTGCCCCAAGATAGTGCAGATTCTTGAACAACTCTCCCTACAAACATGACCATCTGCTACGCAAAAAGAAAAGAAGATAAATTACTAGCGTGTTTCCCCATCATATTTTCAGAATACGTATATTCTCTGTCTTCCTTAGCAACAATTTTGGTATGTCTGGTAATCAAAATCTGGATGCTTGGCAAGCAGCCTATTTTTACAATGTTGCAGTATCCCAAGTTCATGTGCAACTTTTCTCGCTGGCTTCCAACAAGCAAAGTGTTGTGTCCATACGTGCGCAGAAGCATTAGGCTACCTAATGCAGGCCTGCTGCAGGAAAATACTTTAATCTGATTGGCTGCTGGTTGACAGGTCCCTATAAAAGGGGCTGCTGGCCAGCAGCACCTTGTTAGATGGTTGTAGATTGTAATAAAGGATTTTACACAGAGATTGGTCTGTGTCTCTTTTTCCTGAGGATCCAACACAAAATATACTAGCGCTGATGATGTTACCTAGTTTGGGCAATGAAACATCTGCAAGAAAACAAGCATGCTCAGAGACCCCTCATTTCAACCCTGAGATACAGATACTCTCCTTTATTGGTGCCACATACGGGTGTCAAATGCTTCTGATGATATGCAAAGGGGAAAAATGTGCTTGCAGTCACACTTCCACCAAATAATAACTTTTCTTCCTGCATGAATGCCTACGACAGATGCCCTACTTACCAGTGTCACGTACAAACTTCCAAGCAACTGCACAGCTGCATGGAAAATAGACCAAGAAAGTGGGAGAAAATGATATGGCTCACAGATGCACACCTCAGATGAAACAACTATCTGCACACCATAGCAAACCTCAAAGAACAGTTGGAACAGACCATCACACCAGAGCACTTGGAGAGACTGGCCATGCTAGCATTGATAGTTTACCTAGTTTAGGGTAATGAAATATCTACAAGAAAACAAGCAAGTTCAGAAAGCACCAAGGACACCTCAAAGTAAATGGAGAAATCTATATTTGCTTAACCATCGTGTGGTTCACTTAACGACTGCAATGATTCACTTAAAAACCCTGGCAAAAAAGTCATAAAATTGTTAAGTTGACTCACCCAACAACCATCTTGTTTAGCAACAGAAATTCTGGTGCCAATTGTGGCCATAAATTGATGTAATCTGTATCTCTAATTCCAATCATCCAATTATCCTAATGTTAAAACAAGAAAATTCCACCAAGAACATGGAATAGAAACTGATGAATTGAAATTATTCACTTGTTGCCTCTATGGCTATAATCCTATGAATCTTCATTGAAGAAGACCAGGGTTCTTTAATCAAGGCACGGTGTGTGGCTTCAAAATCTCTCTTCAGCTACTGTATATGCCTGAGGAACAAAATTCAGCCAATTCTTGTTTGGAAGACACTTTCCCCTTACTTAGACATAGCTGAGCAGAAACAAAGAAGTAAACTGATCCTTTGGTTTGTTTCATATCTGACCTTAGGGATTGCGGCTTGTAAATTGTGAAGACATGCCTTAAATGTAAAAACTTACATTTCTTAACCTCATTTAAAAAGGTTAGATTTAATAATTACACTTAGGCTGCTCTTTTTAAAAGCAATATGCCTGGAAACACACAGAGAATTAACCAAGGAGGTCAAAGCATAAGAAAATTGGGGAAAAAAAAACCTATTTGCAAAATCTTGTTAAAACTGAAGCAACCGATCAAAGGAATTAATTAAAAAGTTGCACAAGATGCACAATAAATCATTTTTAATAGACAGTCCAAATGTTCACGATATGGCAGCAAACTTGTTCACTAGCACCCTTATCTTTGAATATTCTAAGCAGTAGCAATAGTAATGATGACGTTTGTGCATAGTTTTCGAAGAGGACCTTGACATCTAGTGGGTAGCGGGCTGTCCACAGGGTGTCTGCAAGTGGATGGTAAGGCCAATATGGGCATGGAATGTTCTGCCAATGTTGGGCAGACATGTGGGCACCACTGTTGCAGCATTGGCAGTTCTGGCTTTATGGAGTACATGCTTCTCTTGGGCTATGGTTGTCTTCCTGTCTTTAAATGTCTGGCAGCATTGGTGGATCAACGTGCACCATTTTGATCGATCTTGTGCCTAGGTTTCCCAGGTTACTTAGACATATATACAACTCTATAGTGCTTTACAGCCCTGTCTAAGTGCTTGTTCTGACCTGCCAGACTCGGATGAGGAAGAGGTTGGGGAGGAAGTTGGGTGAGTGCTGGAGTCTGGGGAAGGCTCTGATAGATGCTCTGCATCAGATACAGAGATAGACCCATGGCCATCTGACATTTTCCAGCCACCGGAGAGGCAGCTGCCATTGGAGGCTGATATGAGTGAGGAGGAAGAACAGCTGGGGCCTGTTCCAAATATACAGTGCTCAGAGTAGTTAAAAGAGGTAAGCAATAGAAGACAAGAGGTCAACTCGGGAAGCAAAGCACACGTGGATACTGAATGGCCCCTCCTTGGCTGGGGAATAAATAGAAGGAAAGGGGAGTGGTTATTATAGAAAGCAGTTCATATTTCTAAAGAATTTGCTCATTGCATTTAGTGCCACAAATACTGCTTGTCAGAACTTAATTTGAATCCTTTCATCTGGGAGCTGATCACCTTGCAATTATCACCAGGAACTAATAAGGTCTGTATTGCAGTTAACTCCTTGAAGGACTAATGCCTGGACTTTTCGGTGGATGAATATATTTAATTCACAAGAGGAAAATAAAGAGGATTTTTCATGACAAGGAATCTGTTTCTTGTTTCTGCTAAGGCTGGATCAGAACAGCACTTTACAGAGTCAGTACATTGCCCCAAACAATCTGGGTCCTCATTTTACTGACGTCAGAAGGATGGAAAGCTGAGTCAACCTTGAGCTGGTGAGGTTCGAACTCTTGGCAATGACCTGAATTAGCCAACACCTCCTCCTTATCCGAGTTTTATTTCAGTTTTCAATTTCCAAACATTAGGGGTGCTCAAAAGTTGTGACATGTCTTGGGGATTGTAAAGCTATTTTGGTTACTTTAATATAATTTAGATGTTCTTGGTAAGTAACTACACGAATATCATAACTTTTAAATGTTTTGTTTGTTTCATTACTCACTGGAGTAATAATGCTAAAAAATTTACACTGTTTATATAGTAAATCATTGCATCAACTGATATGTGTTTGTCTTTATAAACCTATAATGAAGCTGAAATGGTCTGGGCATTGAATGATAAAATACTTCCCGGTAAAGACTAATGTTAAAACAAAGAAAGCAAGAAAAAGATTAATCAAAAATTGAAATGGATGGATATAATGCAAAAATATTTATTTAAACTAAGACTTAAGTAATTCTATAGTGGTCCAGTTTTTCACTTATTTGGAAATTAAGCGTTAAATAAGTGTCATTTAAATATGGGGAGATGTTACTTTGAGAAATGCCCATGCCATTTTGTTGTTGATAATGTTTTAGAGTAGAGTGAATAAATTATATTTGTCTGCTTCCCTAAGATCATGAGATTCATCCCTTGCAAATTTATCTCCTGCTCACCAAATATATAATCTGGAAATATTCTGCCTTCAGCTGAATGATTTTCTACTCAAAACTCTGGAGATTGTTATGAATCTGTCAGTACAATTTGTAATGTGAAGCATATGTATCTGTCATGCTGTTTTCAAGTTTGAGAACAGCAATAAAATTTTTTGCAGTCTAAAACTTCAGGTGAAGTTGGTCTCACAGAACAAAGTGGGTCATATCTCTGTTCGGTGGCATGTTTTTAGAAAAAATATAATATAATAAGAAATTAAGAATGACATGGAAAATTCTCTTCTGTTGATGTTAATGAATGAAATTTCTAAGATTTGTGAGATATTGTGATGGTAATTTCCTCCATTCTATATAGTTATTTATTAAATGTATATGCCACTCATCATGCCAAGAAGCAGGTGGCTTAAAACCAAGAAAAGCAAAATAAAATGTTAAGCATTACAATAATAAATATCAACATTAAATATTAATGTTTTCTTTCTCACATACATATTGAGAGAAACATCTATACTCATGGGAGTAATTCAGTAGCTGATCAATCTTAAGTGACTCTAATGTATTCCTTGCTATGTTCCATAAATGTGGGTAGAATCAGTGTTATCAATTGGTTACATCAGAGGCCTATCTGTTCTGCGTGTAGGAGAGAACTTGGATCTAGTGGTTAAGGCATCAGACTAGAACAGTGGTGGTGAACCTTTTACTTACTGAGTGCTGAAAAGTACATGCTTTGCGTGTGCCATCTGCACTTGCGTGCAGCTCTTCCACATGCACTGCATGTGCAACTGCACCATCTGCACATGCATGCAGCTTTTTCACATGCAATGCAAGGGCACTTCACGCAAGCACTCACACACACATGAGCAATCATGTGTGCATGCGCAGGAGAGCTCTGAAGACCAGCTGGATTTCCTGCTGCAATCGCATGCATGCACAGTGGAGGCCTGAAGACCAGCTGGTAATCATGCATGCATGCATGAGCAATCACATGTGCATGCCCAGCTGGAGGTCAGTTGGCCGACAGCTTGGGTGCCCAACAAGACAGTTTTGCATGTCACCCGCAGCACCTGTGCCATAGGTTCGCCATCCTGGCACTAGAAATTGGGAGACTATGAGTTCTAATCTCAGTTTAAGCATGAAAGTCAGCTGCTTGAATAGGTCAGTCATTCTCTCTCAGTCCAACCCACCTCACAGGCTTGTTGTAGTAGGGAAAATAGGAGAAGGAAAAATCATCAGGCATGATCATCACTTTGAGTTATTTATAAAAATAATAAAAGCAGGCTAAACATACATAAACAAACAAAAAACAAACAAATAAAAATGTAAAGATAATGGGATCATCTTCTTTCAGGAGCTGTGTTTGATTGGCCATCCCTCTTTCTGCCTTTAGGAAATTTGAAATAATGTATCTCCCTGGAGTCCTACTATGGTCCTCCATTAATTTTGTGCTGTGTGTGTGTGTGTGTGTGTGTGTGTGTGTGTGTGCATATGGTATTTCTGGAAGGTATGAAAGAACAACATCAGGCTAAGAATGTGCATTCCCAACAGAGTCATCCAAGGTGTTCAAAGTCATTCTAGTTTTCCAGCTAAAGAAACAGGGACGAAGAACCAGCACTATATTATTAAATTCCAGTCAAGCTGATTTTTTTGCTAATAATGCCTATATTCAAGAATCTAGTCAACTACGTCAACACTGAAGTGATGCTAGGTAAGGGTTAATGTATTCAAGAAGGGCTGTACCTGGGCTGCTTGTGGCAATGTAATGATTCCAGGCTGGTTCTTCTCTTGACTCTGCTTCAGGTTCTGTCTCTCTGTCTCCTATCCATGAGCCCTATATTGGAAAGCGGTGTTATAGATGTTGTAGGCAGAGGATCATTTCAGTGACAACAGCAAAAATATAATTTCATATGCACAGGTGAAGGTAATTAAAAAAAATGGCTCCTGCATTTTCAGCATGATAGGAATAAGGGGAAAATTATCAACATCAAGTTGGATTGACAATTATAATCACAAGAGTTGTCATATTGGAACATCACAAGGGCTACATTTGGGTCAGATCACCCTGAAAAGGTTTATGTATCTCCAAAGAGGCCATACCTACTTATGTCGCATAATCCACAAGTATTTTTCATCAGGCCTTTAACAATGCCATTTTATTTATGCTTTACTTAGTTTTCAAGTTCTAAAATATGTTTTATATTTCAAAATCTCTTTCCATGTCTCTCTCTCTCACACACACACAGACGCACATGTACAGACCTTTCTCTGTGTTACAGGTGGTTCTCGACTTATGACCACAATTGAGCCCAACATTTCTGTTGCTAAGCAAGACAGTTATTAAGTGCCTTGTGCCTCGTTTTACGACTATTCTTGTCTCAGTTGTTAAGTAAATCACTGCAGTGGATAAGTTAGTAACCAGGTTGTTAAGTGAATGCTTCCCCAATGGCTTCCCCATTGACTTTGCTTGTCAGAAGGTTGCAAAAGGTTGCAAAACATGACTCCAGGATACTGCAACCGTCATAATATGAATTGGTGATGAAGCATATAAATTTTGATTACATGACCATGGGGATACTGCAAAGATCATAACTGTGAAAAACATCATGTCACTTTTTTCAGTAGCGTTGTTACTTTGAATGGTGACTAAATGAACTGTAGTAAGTCAAGGAGTACCTGTATTTTGCCTCTATATTCCCAAGTCTCATTTTGACATTAAGCTTGTCTTTTGTATTTCAGGCTCAATATGCAACTGTATTCAATTGTATTGTATTCATTATCCTTTTTCTTTTGTGCCTGTAACTTGCCCTCCTTTGCTTTATTTCTGTAATTTTGGCACACTGCAATTACTTTTACTTACACTGAAATCTGGAACTTCTAGCAATTTTAGATCGCAGCTTGCCATCTTTTTATCCCCAGGACTGCGAAATCTCTTATCAGAGAGTCAGCAAGCACTCCAGAATTACTTTTCTGATACCAGCAGCAAATTTCCTAAAAGGTCTACATCTCCGTTTCTGCCGCATAAAAACAATATGTAGAAATCTCAGGGGAAAAAAAAAAACATTATTTCAGTCAATGACCAGTAAATTGCAAAGTAAAACATAGTACAAAGCAATGAGAATCCATGTAATTATGAATAAGGTAATAAAATATAACACAATATTATGAGCTTTAAATCTATAAAATCAATTATCTAATAAATTAAATCTAAAAGAAGTCTGCTCTCCTGGTGTTTGAAAACTAATGTTTATACCAAGATGCAACTAAAATGCTAATAACAGACTATGAATACTTTGTTATAGTTAATGGGCAGCTAATAAACTAAAATACAGACTAATAAAACAATTGATGGATATAAAATATTAGGATATTACGCTCTTGCAAACAGTCATGCAATTATCCCTTTTCTATATCTGCGGGCAATAAAACAGTGTTCTGGAACATGCAGAGAACTATATCAATTTCATCAGATAATAAATGCTATAGATAGAATAAATCTTCATGTCCTGCAGAATGTGCTATTAATGATGTCAACTTTCTTGCAGGAATATTGCTAACAAAAGGGGCAAGATAGAAGAAAGAGTGGTTTCAGTATGAACAGTTCCATATGGGCAAAGCCATTTATTATAAGGACTTTTATTCTGACCTGCTCTAACAAAAATAGTCTTAATAAATCATGGTAATGTCATTGCTTGCCTGTATTTGTATATTTAAATCAGCATTAGGCGTTTGACTAGACTGAGATTTAAAAAATGGAACAGCCGGGTAAACCCTTACTGGCACAACCTCTTTTGAGGGATTAAAAAAAGAGCTTTTATATTATTTACAAGAAACCAAAGCTTCTCTGAAGAAAAAAATTAAAAAGGCACCAGCATTTAAAAGATTGTGGAGGTGAAAATCACTGGAGGCATAATGATAAAATAGCACTAACGATGTTATCTAGTTTAGATAATGAAACATCAGCAAGAAAACAACCAAACTCAGAGAGCACCAAGGATCCCTCATGTCAACTCTGAGCTATAAATAATCTCCTTTGAGGTTATATTAAGCAATATAAAGTATTTTTGGTCCTATTGAGTAAGTCTTCTAATTTGAGGAAAAAAATAATAACATGGCCACATTTAAATTAAGATTCAACTTTTTGCTGCAATTCAATTCAGAACTGGAAACAATGAAAGAGATCCCTGATTGTTTTCCCATTTAAAACCAATCAAATGGGTAGGGATACTTCTTAAATATTTTAAACCTTTTAAAAAAAGTTTCATATGAAGCTTTTTGGATCCTGCAGGTTCGCTAGAACCGGTAGTAAATTTTCTAAGCAATTCGGAGAACCAGTTGTTAGAAGAAATCTCCTTTTGTTTTTTTCCACTTTACAAGGTTAATCCTGTAAGGAAGGCAAGAAAGAAACATTCTGGTGTTGTTTCTAGCCTAATCTTTATTGTTCTGCTTACAGAAACTGCCCACCCAGTCACATAACACTCCCGGCCAAGCCCGCCAAGCCATGCCCACAGAAAAATTTTTTGAATTCCACCACTGGTACACACCCCAAAAAGGCTCAGATTAGGACAAGTACTGCAACAGCCTTCTTCTGTAAAACTCTTGACTGAAAATCTGTTTCTCAACGTCTATAATTCTGGAAATATTTTGGCATCTGTTATTTTCATAATGATGAGTAGATACTCCTCAAAGTGAAGTCGTGAGACAGCTCCCTGAGGGGAAAAATTAACATATTGTTTTGTGTGCAAAGTTTGATCTAATAAATAGGTAAGAAATGCTCAGGTAAAAACAGAGAATATCTTGTGCAAATATTTTGTCCAATATTTTGCATTAGCAATGCACAATGCAACAGAATACAAAAATGAATAACTTAACATACAAAAGCAAAAAAAGAAAGAAAGAAATAATGGCAAAACCTTGATCATCTCAATGGATGATATTTGACTTTTCAAGCAATTTGTTCTTATAGCTAATGTGTCCAACTGATTCTTCACTGTAACTTTTAGAATAATATATTAATTTAAAAATAGATATATTATTTAGATTAACACATTAAATATTTGTTTTTGTGAGTCATTAATGCTTATGGACCATACCTTACAAAGACAAGATAATTTTTTGTTCATTTTTAAAAAATCCATTTTATTCCCATATAAGTATACATCCTTAAACAGCAAGTCACTTTCTGATCCCAGATTACTTCAGATTTAACCAGCAGGATGACTAATATTTAATGATTCTAAAATGGCTTCAGAAAATCCTTTCTGGACTGCAACATTAGGAATGATCTAGATCGTAAGGTATTTCATACTTCCACTGGATATTTCCTCTGTTGTTGTACCTCCCACCTTTCTTTTTCACTAAAATAGTTGCCAATTACTTTGCTTCCTGCAGTAGAGCTTTCCTGGACATCAATCCATCCATACATGCATATTGTACATACTTTTAGATGAATGGATGTGGTGTGTGTGTGTGAAATAGAAATGTATATACAGTGTTAAAGACTTAGCAATTGTTCATAGTATAGGACACACAATTTCCTGCGTCCTACTATGAACAATTGCTAGTCTTTAACACTGTATATACATTTCAATTTCTCTCTGCCCCCCCCCCCCCCCCCCCCCTCACACACACACAAACGCACAGAGAGAGAGAGAGAGAGAGAAAGAGAGAGAGAGAAAGAGAGGTCTCAAATTATTCATAATTGGACACACAATTTCTTGTGTCCTGCTTGGACTGTTTCCAACCCTGACTTTACTGAACGAATAAGATAAATAAAATAAGCAAGAGGCTCTCAAATGCAGTTTAAAGCACCAAGCTCTAGCATTGTTATCACTTGCAGCAATCACTTCGTGGCCCACAAAGTTCCCACTGAGATGCTAGGATAGTAGATGACATCCCAGAGGCTAGTATACTTCCTCATAAATTGATTTTTATACCTGGCCATATCTATCATGGAAACCATTTTGAGAATCAGAAAGAATCCCAAAGCTGTTATTTTTTACACTTGCCACATGATCTTGAATTTCTAAATGTACTGAGAACTACATTTTAAAAAGAAATCCTATTGTCTGGCTGCTTTAAGCTGTTAACACTTAGCATAGTACACTTCAATGTTTCTTTGGGACATATTTCTCTATGTGTCTTTGCTACCCAGTATTATCAGTCCTTAGCTGATGAAATGAAGAGTGTTTGTCTTTCGTTTTACTAAAATTGAAATCTATGTCAGGCTACTATTATTTCAAAACACTGCTGATCAAATGGGAAAAAAAATTAACACAACCTAGTTACTAGCAAATGGGGAAAAATCAACACAGTTAAGTTACTAACACATTTTTCCTAAAGACTTGTAGCATAATTAATTAACAAATCCAATCTGATTCGTACAGTATATTCTTAAGAAGGAAATACTATATTTTCTTTTAAAAAAACATATATTTATGTTAAACTTTTTTTATCAATATCTAATATCTAAGGATATTTATCCATGTAGTGGGGCTGTATTACTATTATCCTTCTCATCTTTTACTTTTACTTTCTCCAATTGGTATCTATGAT
>JANHFJ010010161.1:133585-145147 GCA_032468195.1 Cerberus rynchops
CTCCACCTGCTCTCTGCTCTCACTACAGATCACAATGTCATCCGCAAACATCATTGTCCATGGAGATTCCTGTCTGATCTCATCTGTCAACCTGTCCATCACCATAGCAAACAGGAAGAGACTCAGAGCTGATTCTTGATGTAGTCCCAGTTCCACTAATACTGATATGGTTGAATTACAGATATGAGGTCAATGGCAGTTCCTTTGAATAACATTTGATGATTGAAATTAGGGTTGGATTACAGATGTAGTTAAAGCATAACTGAACATTTATATACAGTAGTTTGGAATAGCAAGTTCTTACTGCTTATATGAGCAGTAAAAATAAAAAACTCATTGAAATTTCCCTGAAAAAAAAAAGATTTGTATATTATGTGGATTTTGGATAACAATGAAAAGTTACAACTCTTTAGCATTCAGATTACTTAGAAATTAAAAGATAAATTGATAGTGTAGCATAACAGAAAGTTGTCTATAATAAGTCTAGGGTATTGTGGTTAGTTAGTCTGCCCAGAGGGTAGATGTGACTAAGCCAAAACAAATACTATCATGAAAGCTCTATGAGTTGTAATTCCATCATGCTCCTGGCATTCTTTTATTGGCTTCCCTGCTTATACAAATTTTCATCCTGGAATATTATTAAAAACAAAACAAAGGAGGATCTCATTCTTCAGCACATCAAGTTAAAACCTCAGTGGATTTATATAAGGCAAATAAACAATGCCTGCTTCTTTGAGGAATTGTCTTGGAAGAATATGACATATGGCTGTTCTGCTCTTCTGTAACAGCTATCTCTAGAGTAAAAATACTTAAGACTTTAGTAACAGGAGTTCAGAATAATAAAATTGTAGAACTAAGGAAAAAGAAAATCTGGAAATGACTGTGGAATTAATTTTAAAAAAAATATGTTTACACCAAATGATTTTATATCCAGATTAAATATTCTGCAAGCAGAGTGAACTAGCATTCTCTAATTCATATGGAACAAAGATAAATTGGGGACTGATTCAGATGTTACCATATACTGGGCTTTGCTCCTAATGATTCTGTATTAGTTGTGTGCATTTAGTCTATTTTATTTATTTTTAGTTAGTTTAGTTTTTATTCTTGTATAGAAGTGGATTGTATACATATATCCCATAAACACATCTAATAAGATGCAAACTGTGAACTAATATACTATTCTTTCACTGAATTTGTCCTGCTTGCTCAGACTTATGAATAGTTACAAATTATATCAGCACTAACTCTATTATTAAATATTAAAGCCCAGTTCACATTTATACTATGCCAAAACATGATTTAACATGTCATGCATTTCAACATCTAGCTTTCAGACGTCAAAGCTTCTATTCAAACCCTGATATGCATTATCCAGAATTAACTTCAGGACTGATATAAATTTGTTTGATTCATATCAATGCATCACTATATTTTAACTTATTTATTTAAAAATTCCTTTCCAAAGAAAGAAAAAAGATTGAAGAAGAGTTTGCAGAAGATAAGATACATTGGGCCTTAATCAGCTATCCAGTGGTGGGATGCAACTGGTTTTACTCACCGGTTCGGTGCACGCGCACTTTGCGTCTGGATGCATGCTTGTGTGTGCACACACCATCAGCGCTGCCATGCAGTTTCTAAACTGCAAGTATTGAACTTACTGGAGGCAGCACGGGTGAGTAGGAAGGCTGCAGAGGCACAGAAAACAGCGGTTCTGCGCGATTCAGCTGAGCTACAAAGAGAAAAAAGAAGGGGATATAGGACAGGATAGGGCAGACAGGTGGGCAGGGCCAAATGCTCATTGACACTACTGGTTCACTAGAACTGGTGCATTCAGGCTGAATACCACCACTGCAGTTAGCAATCATTATGGTCCAGCCCTGTTTCTGAACTGATCCTAAGAGACATACAGTACAAATGACTTATATCATCCTATGTACAATTGACACAAATTGTATTTCAATGGTATCAAATGTCTTTTAGAAAATTATAGCAACCAACACCAAAAATATCACATTATCTATTCCAATTTTGAATCTCATGTCAAACTCTGAACAGATGGTCTTTGGGTTATGATCACCTGATCAAACTTATACCACACTGAACTAGAGGAACTTATGCCCAGTCTTTAGCGTTCCAGTGGTTACAGCATTCCCACAGTCACATAATTATGATTTCCAACATTCCTTGCCAGCTTCCACATGCAACATTAATGGGGAAGCCAGCAGAATGTTGGAAATTGCAGTAATGTGAGGTCCTTGCTTAATGACTTATTTGGTCCTCATTTAACCACAGCAACCAAGACTGCTGAAAATGTCATCACTATGATCATATGATGTGCGTTTTATAACCTCATCATTTAGCGATAGCAGTTGCTGTCCCAAATTCCATGATAAACCAAGGATCGCATGTAGACTGAATGGTGTAAACTCTGATGCAATGTTTTAATTTCCTTGCAGTAGGAAACTTTGTCTGATGTAGAATTGTCAGGAATTCAAAAGGTTGGATATGTTGTTATGTTACTTTAGTTCAATCTAATCAGCAGCCTGAACAGGCAAGGTGGTCAGCATCCAAATCAATGTGATGTATTGTAATGTATTTTATGTATTTTATTAAAAATGTATGATATACAGGCATATCCTTGGAAGGGAATCAAAAATTTCAAAGTGGTAGGCATGACTAAACAATCAAAGGCCCACACAGTTTTTACATTTATCACACATGTCATAAACACATATAAAGGTGTCAGGTTTGATTGCCCGGTTATGCCCAATATTTTGACATCCTTACACCTCCCCCTGACAGACATCCCTGGACTAATCAGAATTCTATGACCCCCTCCCCCCCATGACTAATAACAATTATATGTTTATGTGGGAACAAAGTTTTCAACTACAATATTAAATAAACAGCTGTTTTTAAGTCTTAAAAGAAAAACTATTTCTTCTTTGTCATAAAACAGGTTGCCAGAAGATGTTCTCTGTTAACAATGGCTGTCATGCCAGATATTTATCACATTTTTTAAAATAAACTAAGGATGCTTAAATATTCCAAGTTGTATTCCAAATTGATATGATTTTGTAGTTTTGTATTCCAAATTGATAAGATTTTGAAGTTTTGTTTTTTTTTAAACTTTAAACTTCCTTTGTTCCAACTTTGGTTGACATTGGAAAAAAAAACATAAGCAGAATTCACTTTAGTTCTGGTTAATACTTGGACTAGAAATCACTAAGACTGATATATTCATATGAAAGCAATGATATAAAAAAAACCTACTGGAATGAGTCTATATGAATACCAATGTTACCGTTTTTATTGTTCCTCTAGGTGTGGTTTTATTATAGTTGTTTTTTATCATGGATTTTCTTAAGAAACAATATATTAGAATAAAATATAGTAGCTTTTAACATATCAGCATTCTATTTTAATGAAGAACTTTACTAATCATTAGAAATTGTATCTAATAGAGCACAGGTATCAAACTCACAACATCACGTGACATATCGTGACTTTTTCTCCCTTCACTAAACCAGGTGTGGCCAGGATGTGACTCATCCAGCCCGTGGGCCATGAGTTTGACACCCCTGTATTACAATATATTCTCAGAAACAAATTGAAATAGAATGTATTTCTGAATTTCACAACAGAAGCTAATTGAAGTAGGTATCCCAAGAAATTTCCTAGTTCTTGTATTCCTTTCAAGTTATTTATTTATTTTATAATTATTTGAAGATTTGCTTGGTTTTGAAACAAACTTAGTGAAATATACTGTCTTATTGTTACTGGCTGACATGCAGGGAAGTAGAGTTGACAGAAACACTTCAAAAACGGGATACTCAGCTATTTTTTGAGTGATGAACTAGCAAGCCTTAGTTCAAATTGTGCCTTTTCCATCCAGGAACATAAGACAGAACTGTAGATAAGCTATATTATTTCAAACTCAATCTGTCCTTTTACTTGGGAACAAGAGTGAGTTCTGTCAACCAAGGTTGTTGTATCAAGGTGATGAATCTGTGCCCCCACAGTTGTTGTTAAAATGCAATTCCTACAAGCCTCAGCCAGAATTCTCAATAGCAAGAATGAAGGGAGTTGGAAGGTCATTCTGACAGATATAAACATTTTTAAAAGTATGAGCTATTATGTGTGTTCTGAAGTTGTAGTCTTCTGGTCATTCATCTGAAAGAAAGCTTACTCGGATTTATTTCTAAACAAACATAGGTATAACAGATGAGGTTCCAGTTTAGTATAGTTTCTGTTGATTATTTTCAGAGTAACAGAATAAAAGAATTATAAGGGATCTTCTAGATCTTCCAGTCCAATCCCTCGCTCAAAGGAAATCCTATGTCATTTCAGAAAAATGGTTGTCCACGCTCTTCTTTAAAACCACCAGACTTCTGGAGGCATGTATTTCCTCTTATTGTTTTAACTGTCTGGAGATTTTTTCTTAGTTCTAGGATGATTAGTTTCCATCCATTGCTTCTTGTTCTGCCTTCTTGGAAAAAATATTGAACCCCTCTTCTTTGTGGCCAATTTTGGAATACTGCTATCATGTCACCCATAGTCCTTTTCATTAAATTAGACATACCTAATTCCTGCAGAAGATGTGATGGCTCAGTGGCTAAGACACTGAGCTTGTTGATCAGAAAGGTTGGCAGTTTGAATCCCTAGCACCACATAATGGAGTGAGTTCCCGTTACTTGCCCCAGCTTCTGCCAACCTAGTAGTTCAAAAGCATGTAAAAAATGCAAGTAGAAAAATAGGGACCACCTCAGTGTGAAGGTAACAGTGCACCGTGCGACTTTGGCATTTAGTCATGCCGGCCACATGACCACAGAATCATCATCAGACAGCACTGGCTCTTCAGCTTAGAAACGGAGATGAGCACCGCCCCCTAGAGTCAGGAACGACTACCACGTATGTGCGAGAGGAACCTTTACCTTTAATTCCCGCAACCATTCATCGTGTGTTTTAAATCTTTTCTACATTTTACTTTTTTGTCTTCCAAATATAATGACTAGAACTGTGCACAGAATTCCAGATGCAGAAGGTCCACATGTTTCGATAAAGCTTTATAGTGGTCATTGCATTTTCAGACGCTTTGTTAATGAACTTTATGTCAGAATTTGCCTTTTGCCAACTGCCAAACACTGAATTTATAACTCAACTGAACTGTCTGTTATGATTCTTCATTGGGTTTTTTGGTTTTGTTTTGTTTTGTTATAGACCTGTATTTTATATACATAGCTTCTTGGAAATCCTATTTTTGATAGGTTATTTGATGTAAACAAGATTTCTGAATGTAATTTTTAAGCATCCTTTTTTCCCCTGTGTTTAATATTTTGAGTGGGAAATACATGGGATGATTCTTTAATTCTCTGTAAAGAAGCTTTTTCTGTGAAGTTCTGCAAGTGTTAATTTTTAAATGACTGCATTTCAGCTTCTCCTAAAATACCAGAGGGGACCAGTTTTCAGAAGGCTGTACAAAAACAGAGAGGAGTAAAAAGAAGAAAATATGACTGTAATTAAAAAGCAAAATACCAGGATAATGGTTTCTGCACGTCAACAAATCACCTTGTGATTTACAAATAATTCACCTTAAAGTAACATCAGAGCAAGCACTCATAGGAAAAAATATCCCCACAGGATTCATATAGAATATTATTCCAAATACGAGATTGCTGACTGCTATCTTACAATGAAGTGAAATTAAAAATAACATATATCAAAAGAAAAGAAGAGCTCCAAATTGTGGAACCTCTGCTTCTCCAAACATTGGGTTACAACTATCATGTGAATTACCATGTGTACAACTACCGTACCAGGTTGAAACCAAAGATGTGGGATCATTCAGAAGAGCACAAATGTTCCACCTCTGATTATTATTTTATAAGCTGTAGGGAGTGACTTCCCCTGATGGTTACAAATGTGCTAGATCAAATTGTACTACATTTCTTTGAGAACTGTACAAAAGAAATGAAGGAATGTTTAAAATGTTAGGCAAACTATTGCTCTGGAAGAATGAGTGTTCTTGCAAGTACCTGACATGAGCTATAAAAGTAATATATTTCCTGAAACTGGAAACAAGAAAAGAGGAAAGAAAAGGAGGAAAGATGAAAGAGAAAGAGAAAAAGGATGGTTCTATTTGATGAGGAGTCATAAGAAGAATTAAATGGTCCCTTATAGGCAAATATATATATGACCTCTATTACATTTTAGAGGGATGGAAACAGCAGCTACTGATATGAAACTAATCCCAGTTGTAAATAATACAGGCTGTCAATGCACAACAGCTGAGGTAGTTGTGATGTTAAAGATTTAATTTACTTTTGTGTCATTAACACAACAGATGCAAACAATAAAGACAAATGTGTTCTATTCGCTTGCCAATTAGATCAGGGAGCAAGTTTATTTGCTCTGAATAATGCATTCAGTTAAAATACTTTTTTTGTTTTTGCAAATACTTTGTAAACATTGTTATAGTGATTTTTTTTCTGAAATAAGACAAAGAATTCCAAATAAGAGAGACAAAATATATGGTAAATAGCCTTCCACCTAAAAGATTTGTTCCTATTATTTTTGAAGAGGTGTACTGTGTCAGTATTTTTTTAATAAAATAAAATAAAATATTATTCAGTCTCTCTGACACCAAAACATATTCTCTCTCTCCCTCTCTCTCCCTCTCTCTCTCTCTCTCTCTGTATATTAAACCCACTGATATTTTCTCAGTTGAATACATGATGATTTGGTATCAACCTTCATTTTTGGTCACTGACAATGCAAAAACCTCTCACTTGAGAACTTATATGAAATTATACCAAACAAGGATTTGTTTTCATGGTAAACACATTAAATTAAGTTTTCTTTAGACCATGGAAACATCATTTATGTTACACATTTATTTATGCTGCACTCTCAACTTTCTTCATTTCCTTTTTTAAATATAAAAATATAAATCTAAGATTCATAATTTTGTAACCCTAGGGTTCTTCCTGATGGAGCCAATCCAATCACATTTACTTTATGCAGGTAAAAAAACTTCCAAATTCCTATACTAGGACCATACAACTTATCCTGGGTTGGGAGATTTTGAATTGTGTTCCCAGAAGACTATCTTAAAAAAGTAATAGGCAGTATATAATAAAAATTAAATTAAAACACATATACATATTTCTATAATTAAAATAAATATACAATGTTTATATTAATTTATGATGTGAATGAATTCTTTATGTATTTAATGGTTTCCTTCTTATGCCAGATTCATTATTACAATATAGTAACAGCTTTTAGACATTTCTAGGGTTTGTACACAAACTTCAAGTTCCTCAGGTGATATATCTCTGATCTTCAGAAAATACATTTTTACATTTTCCTTAAAGTAAACATTAATAGAGATTTTCCTTTATAGCAGTTTGGAATTCGATTTATTGGGCATGGTGAAGTGAGCATATCTCTATGTTCTGTAGTATCAACTCTGCTTTTCTAAAAACCGAATGGAAGGCATATCACTTTGAATTTAATTGGAGAGATGAGTCAACAAACCAAGAAATAAACACAGGTAGTCCTTGACAGATGAGCACAATTGAGCACCAAGTTTCTGTTGGTAAGTGAGCCCCATTTTATGACCTTTCTTGCCAATTGAATCACTGCAATTGTTAAATTAGTAACCTGGCTGTTAAGTGACTATGGCTTCCCCATTGAGTCTGTTTGTCAGGTCACAAAAAGTGATCACATGATCCTGGGACACTGCAACTATCATAAATATGAGTCAGTTACCAGGTATCTGAATTTTGATCATGTGACCATGGGGTTGCTACAGCAGTTGTAAGTGTGAAAAAACGGTCATAAGTCACTTTTTTTCAGGGCTGTTGTAACTTTGAACGGTCACTAAATGAACTATTGTAAGTCGAGGATCACCTGTAATAAAACACAACTCTGTGACCAGCATTAATCCAGATCCAGAGTAAACAATATTTCCCTATCTTTTCAGTATAAGAAGTGAAGCAGAAAGCAGTAGCAATAACCGTGATTGGTTTGCAGAATGACACCAGCTGGTAACCTCCACAAATCCTCGATAGGTGTAGCTAGGTGTAATCTGCAGAAGGAAAGTTAGAAGGTCCCTTAATGGGAGACAATCCCATAACCCTTGTTTCATTAAAGATGGGGTGCAGTTTGAGCCAACCACTATTTGGGCAAGCAATTTTCTTGAAGTTGCCCTTTGCATTTTGATTTTAGCTTTACCTTCCTTTGAAAACTAGTGACTAAAATAAACCCAGTTTAAAGGCTGATATGTCTGGAAAAGCTTGCCTCAAAGGTGCTTTTTTTTTTGAAAGGTAAGAAGAAGAAAAGATTTTGCTTCTCATCCAGTAAGCTTCATCAGTTCTGATGATCAGCCTTTTTTTTGGAGGGGGGGGGAAGCACATTTACGACAACTATGACTTGGATGACTGAGAAGCCCCACAGATATTCTGGAAAAGTTTCATCTCACAGTTGAAAGAAGTGCAAAGTGCAAAGCCAAACCTCAGAATGGAACTCTGGTTTAACAGATTTATTGCTGACCTCATTGATAAAATGCATTTATAGCCTCTTTTTTTTATAGGAACTCAACATAGTGTACAATGATGGCTTTACCTTTCCTTTTATCACTAAGTAAGAACGTTTTGAAGCATATTCATACTAATAAAGGAGAATATTTGCAGCTCAGGGTTGACATGAAGGATCCTTGGTGCTCTCTGAGCTTGTTTGTTTTCCTGAAGATTGCCCAAACTAGGTAACATCATCCGTGCTGAAGTATATTGAATTGAGAAACTTCAGCCTTACCAGTGGACCAGATAAGAAACACGACCAGATTAACTACTTCTACTTTATTGCACATTAGAAGGTACAATTTTTCTCCTGTCTCTTTATACCTCAAGAAATTAGGGAGAGTCTGTTCTTTGTCTCTTGCCCAACCCATTATCCAGCTATAGACTATGATGTCTCTTAGATGACATTTCCCTAGGCAGTATTTCCTGGCTCAGTCTCCCAAGGTCATTCCCACTTACCATTACAAAGATATTGCCTGGTCTGAAGTCTCCTAGTGATGTCCATGACTGAGTTCCTTCACAATTTTCCACGTTCCAATTTTAATATATTAATAGCTCCATAATACTGGCTGTCATGGGAATTCTCACCCTGTGATAAATATTTGGAAAGTGGATCTTGTGACAACATATGGCTATATATGAAAGTAAGATTATGCCTATATTGAAATATTAGCATCATTTTTAGCTTTGACTATGCTAACTACTGGCATTGAATGTAGAAGGCTAAGCATGAAGAAATATAGCTACTGGGTTAAAATGTTGTTCTGTCAATATTTGGTGTATTGCATTCCCTAAAAAATGTAAGTCATTTCCTTTCCATTATTTTTGCTTTACTACATGAATTCTATATAACTGCAAATTTAATTTTTAGTGTAATTTTAGTAATTTATTAAATGTATGATTAATTTTAATTTAGACTATTTATATTCTTAGAAAAAAGTGAAAATTGGATAAGGTTATAGGTACATAAATGTGCAAATAAAATAAATATTTGAAATATTTCTTGTTGCATTACAATGGATGCAAACTAATAAACCAAACTAATGTTGCATGTTAATATTTAGAAAGATCCCTATTATTCTGGCATTTTAATTCTGTAGTCAAATTTTTCAGGGACTTTGATTCCCCGAGGCAGCACTTTTTTTAGCCTGATTAATTCAGATCGCTATTCAAACATCTGAGCAGATATCTTGTCCCAAGAAATTCATCTGTACAAACATACATGAATAACAGTTACATATTTTGACACATTCCCCCATGTAGTTTCAAATCACTGATCCAGGCTCTAAAATTTTCTTTGACTGGAATATGAACTCCAAATAAAGAATAATTTTATTAATTAATTAATTAATTAATTAATTAATTAATTAAGCATGGCAAAACAACTAGACACAAAGTCAATTTTTCCTTCATGCCATTGCAGTGCTAATTCCCACAGCACTGTCTTATGTCTAAGGATATTTACCCATGTAGAAGGGCTCTATTAATATTATTCTTCTCAACTTTCCTATTACCTTCTACTATTGGTTTTTAAGATTACTTGTTATATTACTTGTTATTTGTATGTACACTGAGAGCTTACGTACCAGAGACAAATTCCTTGTGTGTCCAAATACACTTGGCCAATAAAGAATATTGTATATTGTATTTTATTCTTACATTTGTTTTAAAAAGAGGAGAGTAATTAATTGTTTTATATGTGTAAGTCTGACTACAACTGGATAATTAGTTAAAGGATGAAAAAGTTGCCTCAGTTTGGTTTAGGAACATTGATATATGTTGACATCTTGGGACAGGATTCAAAAGAATGGCTACTGAATTGCCTTTATGGACTAGTATGGTGATTGGGGAAAATAAAACTCCAAGAGATGTAGATCCTGAAAGGATTAAAAGAAAATATGAGTGTTCAATTCAGATTAATGGGAAGAGACATCTAAAGCTGGTGAAAATCAAATGCTAGTGAGGCAATCAAGAATAGGAGGGATGAGCTTTTAGAAAGAGAATAGAACAGCCAGGTTTTTTTTGTTTTTTGTTTTTTTGGCTTTCTGTCAGGAGCAGGAATGAAAGTGTCTCCTCACAGGCTGTTTCAAAACCAGATGAATATTTTCTCAATCCAGAGTCTGAGATAGAGACCCTAATTCCAATGTAAAGAGTGATGGAATTGAGTGCAAATTAGAATTGGCTTGTATTTGACAGAACATTATTGTACCTGTGGTGCATGTGGAAACCATTTTCTATCTTTTCTTTCTATGTCTCTGTTTCTGACTGAAGCCAGAAATACCTGGGATAACCTCTGTAGAAACCATAGCTTTCTTTTTTCCCTAAACTATTTTCCATTTTATTTTATTTTTATTTCCCTTTAGTTCTCTGATATAGTATAATAAAGGCTTGAATCTTTACTGAATATGTCTCAGTCATTCTGAAATGAGACCTTAACACATTTCCTCTCACTATCTTAAACTGAAAAAAAGGAAGGCAAGCAGGAAAAAGTTCATCTGATCTTAAGTAAATTAGATCATAGATTATTTCTCTGGATAGAAGTGCTGATTTATTTATTAATTAGATTTTTGTGCTGCCCACCTAGTCTTGAGGAGAGTCTGGGCAGCTTAAAAACATTAAAACTAGACATTAAAGAGACATTAAAATGATAAAATGATAAGTAATGATAATGACAATAATAACAAGTACAGTTAAAGATGGGGAAGAAAGGCACATGGAGTATACAGGGAAAGGTCAAGGTTTCTTCACCCAATAGCCACCTCCAGAACGGTGCATCCCATTTTGGGTCAACTGGAAAAACTGAAGGTCTTACTGAAGGTCAGCAAGGTGGGTGCAGATCTCTCCTTTGGAGGTACAATGTTCCAAAGGGCAGGAGCTATGGCAGAAACAACTCTTCTCCTGGACCCTGCCTGCTGAAATTCCTTGACTGATGAAGTCTACAGCATATTCCTCCTACTGGTATGGGTAGAGCAGGCTG
>JANHFJ010010163.1:3221-15630 GCA_032468195.1 Cerberus rynchops
CATGAGAAATATGTTAAAAGAATGCAGACTAGATAACAGCCCTGAGTTGGTTCTATCAACCTCCACTCCTCCAACCCGTTGGCCTTGCAGAAATAAGAAAAAATGTGTCAAAGATAAAAGGCCCAATATAATATGCAAAGCAATGGCTAATACTGTTCAGTAGAAAAGCCCCCAATCCAAAATGTCCTTTTAGGTTTGACAATGGCTATGGCCAACAGTTAGAGCTCAATTTGTCATTTCTGTCACTTTACATGATGAATCCCACTCCAATCCCACTGAAAAAAAAACCCTCCAAAGTTTGATATGGAACACTATGGAATACTTTATATTTTTATTTATTTGTGTCTTTTTTCTTATCCAGAGAGCATGGATAGAGATGGCTTTTGATGAAAGATAATGAATATATTCCTGTGATATATTGACTCATCCATCACTCTGAACACATAATTAGGCCTAAAGGTATCTACCCATGTAGTAGAGATGTATTGCTATTACTCTTCTCATCTTCTCATCTTTCTTATCTCCTCATCTTTCCTGTTACTTTCTCCTATTGGTACCTTATGATTTATCACTTGTTTGTATTTTAGGATTAATGAATAATTATGATAATAAATAAATAAATTATTATTAATGATTGTGACTGATTTATGATTGATCACACTTGTTGGCATGCACACTGAGAGCTTATGCATCAGAGACAAATTGTCTGTCTAATCACACTTGGTCATTAAACAATTCTATTCTATATCTCATAGAGCTTCTAATCCTGAGCAAATAATTGTTATTCTGGCAATTATCAAATTAACCCCAATTACTTTCATTTCATCTCCATGTATCAAGGGTGTTTTGTTAACCACCAGCAAAACTAAAACCTAAGACAGAAATAACTGCTCATTATTTGCTCTATAATGTAAAGAAGCAGAATATATATACTTGTTGGTGCTGTTCTTAATATTCTTGGCTAGTGCTGTAAACCAGCCCAGTGGTCATTCAAGTTAGGCTATAGTATTCAACCAAGAATCGTATCACAAGAAAAAATAAGACAAATGAAAGACTGCAAAGATGGAATTCTATCATACAAATTAATGAAGCTTTCTATATTAATCTTAATGCTGTTGTTTAGGGCAGTTTCAGAGATTCCTAACATGAATTGCATTGTTGGTGATCCTGTTCCAATTCTTCATAAATACTATCAGTCAGGAGATGTCATTGTTGCTGGTATTTTGTCTCAAATCTATATATTTTCAAACACAATGCACTTTCACGAAAAGCCTTCTACTGACATTTTCTATGATACTGAGTAAGATGCTCATGTATCTAAAACTAATTATTCAGAACTGAGTTTGATGTCTGGTGCTGGGTTTGTATTGCATATCCCTTTGTCCACGAAGACTGAAATTGTTTAAGGATGCCTTGGTTGTCAGATTCAATTAATAATGCATTGGGAATAAACAGTTCTACTTAATCTCATTCATATGGATGAGTTCATGATTTTGGTTACATGATTTTGGCAGGTCAAATTCATAGTTACTTCTATGGAAGAGGTTTAATGTTTTGCATGTATCTGTTTTTCTGCAATTTACTAATTAAGTTATCTGTAAATTACTTTGGAGGAAGTTTTTGGAATCTAATAAAGTTTTTGGAATATAATAAAACACTGTTTTCTATTATATTCTGAGCTTGTTGCCTGAGAATGAGATGTTGACTCAATATTTATTTTTAGTTTAATTTAACCAAGGATAGTCATCAATTCATTTCCTAGTTTTTTTATTAAAATCTTTCTGACAGCATTTTTTACTAACAAAGTATCCTGTTTATTTCAAGAGTTCCCTGTTCCTTAAAAAGAAATTAAGTAATTCAGTTGTGCAGCTAAATACATTTGCTCTGACTAATGAAATATCTGTATTTGTGAGGATGACAGTTTTCCTATTTTCTTAAAATTATTTTGTCATTTATACTCACACTTAAAATTCTGATTTGACTGTTCCTAAAATGAATATCAAGAGTTCAAACTGATTGTCAACAATTTCTCTGAAATCCAATTAGTCACAATAACGTAGTGCTTAGTTATTCAAGTTGTGCAAGACTTCAGTGGACAGGAAAACCCTTGTTTAGATACAATCTTGAGAATTATGATACTAAATTTTAATCAATGAACTAAATTAAGGAGTGTGGGAGAAAACAACCTCATGAAGGTGACTTCTAAATTTATAACTGATTTTTTTTCTACACATGCAGAATGGTGCTGTAGAATGAAGATATAATCACACCAGGAGGCACAAAGACAATAATATGATTGCTATTCAATTGTCTATGTAATTAGTTGTACACTTACATTCTTGTATATTTTCTATTAAACAGTATCTTTTAAGTAGTACCATTACTATGTGATGAAAATTAAAATAGATGTACTTTATTTAACAACATTCATTAGTAATCATCTTATGGATACTTTGAATACAATATATTTAAAGCTATTAATTGAATGAAAGTCCTGCAGCTCTTGTGCTGAAACCAATGAACACAAATCAATGTACAATTTTCATTTTAGCGTGGTGACTCAGCTCTACCAACACATTTTGTCTTTGGCATTTGCTATAAAGGAGATCAATGAAAATCCCCAGATTTTGCCCAACCTCACTCTGGGCTCTCATATCTATAACAGCAACTTTATTGCAAGCTGGACATATCATGCCTCAATGGAAGTATTCTCAACACGAGGCAAGTTAATCCCTAACTACAAATGTGAAACAGAGAACAATCTAGTGTCAGTCATTGGAGGACCTAATTCTGAAGTCTGTATCCACATGGCAGCTATCCTGTCCATTTACAAGATTCCACAAGTAAGACTTTCTTCCCATTGTTTAAATTTATATCAATCTATCTAGCCTTTAAGTTCAAATTCTATCATTTGGAGAACAAATAGGGAATAGTTTTGTTTCATGTTCCATCGTGCAAACAAAACCATTGCATTATTTATTTTCAGCACGTGCAATGATATACTAACTGAACTCATCCCAAATAATGTCATCATGGTCAATTTTCAATGAACTCATCCCAAATAATGTCATCATGGTCAATTTTCAGTTTAGTCAGCTGGAGATTCTTGGTTTTAGCATTATTTTCTTTTGAGAGTGGACATCAGAATTTCATTTTTTAATGTGTACCAGTGTGTTCACAGAAAAAAAAAGTCAATAAAGGTTATTTTTTCCAAAGCATTTTTACATTTCTGTTGTATGTTTTCCTTTTACATAGCAAGACATCTACTTCTCAGCACATTCAGTTTACAGGATTACCAAACTTGATTTCATATTCTCCTTCATATTAGAAAGATACATATACATACACACAGAGAGAGATGTGTGTGTGTGTTGTGTGTGAGTGTGTGAGTGTGTGAGTCTCTGTGTGTGTATGTTCTCTAACACAGTTTTTATTTATGTGCTATAGTTCACCTATGGTTCTGCTTCTGAGCTGAATAGGAAAAGTCAAGCTATTTTCTATCACCAGATGTTTCCAGATGTACACAGACAATATAAAGGAATTCTCCAGTTACTGATGCATTTCCAGTGGACATGGATTGGGATATTATACGACAGTGATAACAATGGAGAGAGATTTGTCCAGGATGCGCTTCCTATGTTTTCTGAGAGAGGAATATGCTTTGATTATATAGAAAGATTCCCAGTAATTGCATCAGTTAGTGATATTGATAAGATGGTGACAGAGGGAATCAATCAGTATAATGCTATTATTAAAAGCATTGCAAATGTATCCATTGTTTATGGTGAAATTGAGACCATGATATTTTTCAGAATGTTTTCCACATTGTCAAAATACGAGGATGTATCAATAATGGCAAAAGGAAGGGTTTACATCATGACAGCTCAGATGGAATTTACATCATTCCCCTTTGAAAGGAACGAAGGCATAGACTTGCTTCATGGTGCCCTGTCCTTAGCAGTTCATTCAAAGGAGGTCCCGAGATTCACTGAATTTCTTCACTTGACAAATGCCAGTTTTGAAGTAGAAGATGGTTTCATTCAGGGTTTTTGGGAAGAGGCCTTTGGATGTTTCTTTCCGGAGTCCACAATAGACAGGCAAGGAAGGGTCCCCTGCACTGGTAAGGAGAAACTGGAGAACCTCCCAGCATCTATTTTTGAAATGAGCATGACTTCCCATAGCTACAGCGTCTACAATGCAGTCTATGCTGTGGCACATGCTTTGCAAAAAATGCTTTCCTTTCAATTGAAAAAAACAGAGAGTGTCCATAAAGCAATCGGTAGCTCGCTGGCTCAACACCTATGGGAGGTAATGTCTTGGACAAACTGATCAATGTGTCTCATTGAATACATTCTATACTAAACATAGAAATATCGTTTTGTGTTATATTTCCTTTGTGATAAGGATCATTTTTTAAGTAACTCGTGGTTTAAAATTTCAGAAGTACCATATTTTTTGACGCACTTTTCCCCCACAAAAAAAGTGGGTGAAAATGTCTATGTGTCTTAAACAGCAAATGTTGCTGAAGCCCCGCCCACCCACCGGCCATTTTTTGGCCTCCATACATCCTGTTTTCGGGCCTTTTTCAGGCCTTTTTGGGGGCATGTTTTGAAGGCTTTTTTTGGCCCATTTTGGGGGCTTTGAAGAGGGGCTGTGTTTGGGGGGGGGGGTTTTGGCCCATTTTCAAGGTTGTTGTTTTTAAAAAAAAAAAAAAAAAGTCTGAAAAAAGCCCCCAAAATTGGGCTTTTAAAAATCCTCAAAAATGGGCCTTGCGGAGGCCAAAACCTTTCATTGTTGTTTTCCATTTCTAAATCTAGGTGTATTTGGTACTCAGGTGTGACTTATATGCTGAAATATATGGTATGTATGGGCTGAGTAGGAATGGGAAGCTGCCTAACAAATGTGGTCTATATCTTCAGAAAAAAATTGGTAAAACAGTTGTTTGTGAAACATCAGGAAATCTGTTGTCTAGACCATGCCACTAATTGCTGAAACCCAATATTACCTAATAAATACAAGGCCAGGAAAACTAGCATTAGTTTTCACCCTGTCTTTTGTTTCACAATGTTATAATGTATTTTCTTAAATAGGTTTGATTTCTATTTAACTCTTCCATGGTTGTTCTGTGGAGAATCTACTGGTGATTTTCGTAGGTTCCAAAGAACTTCAGTTTTACAGTTAGACATGTGTTTCAGTCAGCTATCGAAAGACAGTGAGTGGTGTGGTGGACCAGTGGTGAAGATGCTCACCTCCCACTCAGAAAGTTAAGAGTTGAATCCTAGGTAGGACAGATGGTTCTCTCCTAGGGAACAAAGAGAGAGAAAAAAATATGTTGTGAACTCCTTTTTTTTTTCTAGAACACTGTTAATTCCTGTTTTCTGCCTATGTCTATTTGTTATACATGGGAGAAAAAAACCTTAAATGGAGAACAGAAGTGATTTTAAATATATCCTGATGAATTGCAATATCCTCTCCTCTCTTCAGCTCAACCATTTTGTGAAAATAATCTCATTTAACAACAGTGTTGGGGAAACAGTTTTCTTCAATCAAAATGGAGAAATGGAAACTGGATTTGATGTTATCAACTGGGTAACATTTCCAAACCTTTCCTTCCTTAGAGTCAAAGTTGGAAACATACAACCCTTGTCTCTCGCAGAAACAACATTTAGTATTTCAGAGGAAAGCATAACCTGGCCAAAGTGGTTTAATCAGGTAGGACCTGTAACTTTTTGAGTTCTAGTTGAGACTTAGAAAGCTTTAAGAAAATAATTTGTTGGAGTAACTGTTCAACTAACTCAGGAAGTTGTAGGAAAAATATAAAGAAAATGTAGAAAAGAAATTTCAGATCACGAGACACAGAAGAAACAATGCAACAAAACATGAAAAGTTCAAATATTGCCTTTTATATAACATATCTGTATGCAGGAATCATATATTTCATTCAGGACAAGCATGTAACCACTTCTTGCTTAATATACCCATGTGTAAATGTTATATTTATTTGATTGCATTCATTTATATTATGGTTTCCATCCAAAATCATGACTTAAATATATTTGGGAACTATATTCATTCATTTGTGTTATTATGTCCAATTGAATTATTTCTAATCAATAATCCAGAAAATATCACAGTATTAATAAATTCAAAATATGACATTTAAATGGCATTTGATTGGTGCAAATATGCATCAGGTCACTTTTAATCTGACTAACTGCCTAGCTATCATCTCTATATGAATTTCTGGATGAGCATAAAACAAAATTGAAAAACAATTTTCCCTTAAAGGATTTTTCTTTATAAATTGTCATATATGAAGATATGAATTTCTTCTGAATTATTATCCCATGAAAGCACAAATTGCTATGTCTATTTGTAGATATGCATATTTGAAAGACAGAAATTCAATTCAATCCTTTAATGTCAATGCACAACATGTGGGCAGTGAAATTGAAAACTTTCTTATCTTTCATTTATCTGTAGACAAAGCCTATTTCTCTTTGCAATGACAATTGTCATCCAGGTTACAGGAAGGCCAAAATAGAAGGGAAACCATTTTGCTGCTATGATTGCCTTCCTTGTCCAGCAGAGAAGATTTCTCATCTGAAGGGTAAGTGATAGTACACAGAGGAGTGGTTGCCTACTTATGACCTGTGATCATGACTGATGATCTGCTGAGGTACTCAGGTTGTCCATCATGCAGTTTCCTCTATGGATAAACAGTTAAAACAGATCTGATTACTCCAGTATCATTTTTATTTTCATATATCTAGAATAAAATCATGTTTCTCTTTTCCCATAGACATGGACAATTGCTTTCAGTGTCCACTAGATCATTATCCAAACGAGGAGCAAAGTTTCTGCCTTCCAAAATACGTAACCTTTTTGTCCTATGAAGAAATGCTGGGGAACATTTTTACCAGCTTTATTATTACTTTTTCTATTATTACTATTTTGCTTCTCTGGATCTTCATTAAACACAGTGACACACCTATTGTGAAAGCCAACAATGAGACCCTGACCTACATTCTTCTCATCTCCCTCTTACTGTCATTTCTCTGTAGTTTGCTATTTATTGGTCGCCCTCTTCAATGGACATGCCTTCTTCGGCAAGCTACCTTCGGCATTATCTTCTCCGTGGCAGTTTCTAGCATTTTGGCAAAGACTATCATTGTCATTCTTGCTTTCATGGCTACCAAGCCAGGGTCCAAAATTAGAAAATGGATGGGGAAGAGACTGGGTCTTTCTATTGTTCTGTCTTGCTCTTTTATTCAAACCATTATTTGTACTGTATGGCTATCAATCTCTCCCCCGTTCCTAGATGTTGACATGTATTCCCTGCCAAAGGAAATTGTATTGACATGTAAGGAAGGGTCAACTATCATGTTTTACTGTGTCCTTGGTTTTATGGGTCTTTTGGCAATTATCAGCTTCCTGGTGGCTTTCCTGGTCAGGAAGTTACCGGACACATTTAATGAAGCCAAATTTATAACCTTCAGCATGTTGGTCTTTTGCAGTGTCTGGCTGTCGTTTGTTCCAACCTACTTGAGTACAAAGGGGAAATATATGGTGGCCGTAGAGATCTTCTCCATTTTGTGCTCCAGTGGGGGGTTACTGGCTTTCATCTTCTTCCCAAAATGTTACATTATTCTGGTCAGGCCTGATTTAAATAACAAGGAACAGTTACAAAGGGGAAAAAAGTTAAATAATTTGCCATAAGAATAATTTCTCTCCTCTATAATTGAAAAGGGATATAATTTCTTAATTAAAGTAATGGGGTATTTTCTTTGGTTCTTGAAATGTCTACTGACCTAAAGCCAAATACCTATAAGAAGATAATATCTCTTTTGTCTTCATTTGTTTGGTTGTTCATTCATTCATTAAATTCAAACAGCAGCACTATGGCAAATCCTGTTCAACATATTTCAAGAATAAAATCTGAATGAAAGCATCATTTCTCTGTAGCTGTCACTGAAAAGTGTAGTTCTTTATTTTTTTGTGTAATGTTAATAAATCTAAAATTTGTTTCAAAAAAAGCCAAAACAATGTGCTTAGAATTTCTCCAAAATTTGACCCAAACACTGACATTCTTGAACTTTGTCAAATTTTGTGAGTAAGCAAATTGGAAAGTAAAGAGGTAAGAACAAAGTATGCTCCAATTTCATATTTATAGTTTTTACCTATTAACCATTTATTTTAGGAATGTATGTTATTTCTGTGTTTAAAAAATTCATGTTCTTGATCTTTTCATTGCTCCATGTGCTAAGGTTTTAGAAAAAGTAGATTGTATATTTTAAAGCAATTATGTAATCATCATAATGTAGGATGAAGAGTCAATTGAAAACGTTTATAAATTGCTACTTATTAATAACACATTACTTTAAGTAAAGTTATGTCAGATGGTGATTTTTTTTCTCACAGCTAAATTCTACACTTGATATATTCACTTTTCTTGACTAAAGATTTATGCATATACCTCTTAAACATATACCTCTTGAATAGTTTGATCGTTTCAAAGCCAATTTAATTATATAATGAATTTCACCCTAAAAAATGGCATTAGTAGGATAAATCAAAAGTGTACAAATTGGTGTTCCAAATTAAATTTAATATCCATTACCAAAATGTTTGAATATAACCCTTGCTTTAATTCCCCCAAAGTAACAGAGATAGAAGTGGAGACAGTGGTGGGCTGCACATACTTTAACAACTGGTTCTGCTAGTGCATGGCTTCCAAACTACAGCACTGTCATAAAAATCAGCTTATCTTCTAAGGCAGCCCCAGTGAGTAGGAACTGTGGAGGCATGGAAAACAGTTGTGCTGCACAATTCAGCTGAGCAAGAATGAAGGGGATATAGGACAAGATAGGACAGGGGTTGGTGGGTGGGTGGTTGCCAATTGATCATCAGAACTACCAGTTCAATTGAACCAATCCGACCAGGCAGCAGCCCACCACTGAGTGGAGAAGAAATAAAAATTTTGTATTCTTGTATTTGGTCTTTCTTGTCTTGCTCAGTACTTCTTTCCACAAGCAATACAGACACTTAACCAGGAACTACAAGTACACTCAGGACCACAATAAGAACCATGACTGCATCTAACTCCCACCTTCCCAACTACCCTTAACTATTTGTCTAACACCCACCCTCCCTTCCTACCTAACTTACCCGTGGTTGCGTAAGCATTTCACTGCATATCATACCATGTATGACTATATACGTGACCAATAAATTTGAAATTGAAATTGAAAATTGAATTGAATCATTCAGGAGGCATACCCTTGGTACTTCTGTCAGACCTCCTGGGTATTACCTGTTCCTCTGTTACTTCTCTTTTTATATCAGATCTTTCCTCTTCTATGTCTGTTTCTGGCTGTTTCCTGTGTTCTGCCCTATGTACCTTTTCCTTCTGGAGACCATTGCTACTTAGTGGCGTGAACACATATGTGTTGGCATGAACTTTATTCCAGTTCTGCTCTGCTAAACTCACAGATCTTGACACCACCACCTTTCTGGTTCCATCTGAAAATCTATACCCCTTAGAACTCATAACCCACAAACCGAAGTTTCCTGACTTTTGTTTGCCCTTTTCTCCTTGTGCCTTTAGGAATACAGTATGCACCCAAGCGTAACTGCCAAATGTCCTTAGATGTGCCAATGAAAGTTTCTTTCCATACAACAGGAAATATGGTGTTTCCTGGATTGCTGCACTCTATAACTTATTTATTATGTAGTTTGCTGTTAACATGGCTTCTCTCCAGTATATCTTACCCATTCCTGAATCAGCAAGTAATGCATCCTTCATCATTTGTATCATGCCATTTCTCCTCTCTGCCACTCCATTTTCCACTGGAGAAAATGGATTCGTACACCTATGTCAGATGCCCAAACTCTTCAACCATCTCTGAAAATTATCAGGCATAAATTCTGACCCTCGATCAGTTTGCAACTGACATACGTTACAACCATACTTGAACTCTACCAGTTTTACACATTGCTTAAACTGTTGCAATACCTCTGTCTTGCTTTTAAGCAAATAACAAAACCTGTATTGTGTGTAATCATCTACAAGGACTAAGGCATATTTCGCTCCTCCTAAAGAAGGTGCCATTGGTCCAATTAAGTCAGCATGAACTAACTGTAAAACCTTGTTTGTAGTTCTTGCACTCTTCTTACTCACAGAGTATATTTTAGATTTTAACTCTTTACACACAGCACAGTCTAAATAGACATTACATTACTTTAACCTCTCAGCTAGTTCAGGCATCTTCTTCACAACCTTGAAACTCACATACCCCAACTTTCTGTGCAACAAATGCACACAATTATCATGTATGGGCATATTTGATATTACTACTTGCTGGTTTAAAACCTGTGAATGCTTGTTTATTATTAACAGTATGCAGGCTTGCTCCAATATCCAACAACCACATATTCCTCATGTGTTCCATTGTTGATGCTGTTAGGGAAAACGACCCTGGAAAATCACTCCTCATATGCTGAGTATTCACTGTTCCTCCATTTCTCCTCTCAGGACAGGTCTCTGGAGATGCTCAGTAGAGCCACAAAGGTAGCATCTCTTTATGAAGTACACTGACTCAGCCGCTCTGCTGCCACTTGTTACCTTGTAGATGCTAGCTTGTGTTGAACATCTCCTTTTCCAGGTCTCCTCTCCAGCTGTTTCTGCTCCTCCTCTAATAACTGACCAGTTAAATAGGCCATGGTTAAATTGTTCTCTGGCATGGATTCCAAACTTGCCACAAGAATGTCCCATGAGCTGTCCAGGGAACTAAGCACTACATATACATTGCGTGCCTCAGAAAACTCCATTCTCCGTTCCTCTAATTCAAGAAATATTTTCCTCATGTTTTGTAGATGTGTGGACACACACTCTCCCAGCTTCAGCATCACTTTGTACAGTCTCTTAATCAGCATCACCTTACTGCCAGCGGTTTCCCTCACGTACACACTTCACAACACCTCCCAGCATTCCTTCACTGACTGGAGGTCTCTCATGTGCACCAGCTGACTATGTTCCAGAGACAAAATTATATTGGCCAATGCCAAAAAACTTCCCCCATTCAAACTTTGGAGGTCATGTTACCACTAACCACGATTAAACCACTTACTCTGGTGCAAGCTCCCACTGGGTTCTCTTCTAGGCTTTCAGTCACTTTCTCTCTGTATTGGGCCCATAACCTGTTAGAGTTTATGCAGTGAAGTCAGGGGTTTTTACAGAGTGATTGCCTCTGTTATAACCCAGGAGCAATAAGATACAGCACACACAGTCTTTACTATACTGTATACAGTGGTTTATCTACAATAGTATATACAATACATGTGGCAGTAAATACCTTAGTAAGTCATGGAGATTTTCTGCTCTGAAAACCGGTCACAATCAAACAAGGAACAAACAGCAAGTAAGCACAAACACAAGGAAAGGAGGAATGCCCTCTACTAGCTTCTTATATAACTATCCCTTAAAGGGGAGTTATCTGTACCCTCCTTAAAGGGAAAACTACCTAATGCTGAGTCATTCTCCTCTTGCATCAGCCCTTGCAGTGATAGTAACTTCCTATCACTGTTGCATCAGTTTCCTGTCAAAATTACCTCAGTATTTCTTAGATTTCAGCCCTTAAATCTACTGTATATCCTTGACAGTTTTGCATTTTGCCTGCAACTTCATCCGGTCTGCAGCATTGGCAAAGGATACACCTACGGTTTGCATGCCATCATGCAGTCATTCTATCATTGCTTTTTTTGGTTGCTCTGCTGCCATCGGCTATCTGGGGTAAGTGTAAGTACCCACCTCAGAAGGGATTTTCACATTAGCTCTGACCATATGTCTATACCACCACAGCCTAGCTTCTTTGAATTTTTTTCTGGAAAGAGCAATCTCTTAACTATTGAGGATACTTGCAGTTTTTTTGCATAGCCTGGAATCAGATCAAAAGCTGATTTAAAATCCACAAAGACAAAAAGGACATCTTTGATTGATAAGATATATTTTTCAGCCAAGTGGTGCAGGACCAGAAAGAGATCTAAGGTTGAATGGTTCCCTCTAAATGCTGACTGTCCCTCAGCAACAATATTTTCACTTTGGATCCAGTCCAATAGTTTTAGGCAGATATGTTTTTTCATATATGTTTATTATATTATGCAAACTAATAGGTCTGTAATTAGGAGGGTTAAGTCTGATTCCTGTATTCTTACAAAGAGAATGTGGTCAACTTTTTTTGACTTTCTAAGAAGTAAAGAACCAAAGGTGCTCAGGAACTTCTATTCCTGCACTGTAGAGAGCATCCTGATGGGCAACATCACAACCTGGTTTTGGAACAGCACCATGCAAAACAGACAAGCACTACAGAGGGTGATACGCTCAGCTGAGCGCATCATCCGCATCAAACTC
>JANHFJ010010168.1:0-10802 GCA_032468195.1 Cerberus rynchops
AATCTTGCCATGACATGAAACTGTCTTTGAAACTGTCTTTCACAACCTCACCTTGGTAGCAGTGTTTGGCTGTTCCCTACCCAGTTTTAAGCCTCCTACACAGCTGTTTCTGTTTCAGTTCCTGACTGGGTGTCAACCTATGTGTGACATTGATGATCATTAGCACCTGTTTGGTATAATTGGTTGATCATAAACCTGACTATCATCCTACAAAATCCCTACCTTTGTGCAAGTGTGTCTAGACGAATTGCTGCTGTTTTGAAGGGAAAGGGTGGTCACACCAAATATTGATTTGATTTAGGTTTCTCTTTTGTTTACTCACTTTGCATTTTGTAGATTGTTTAGTTTTGTCAATCAAAAATTTATTTCCGAAAGCATTCTTTGTTTACAGCATTTTTTCACACCTGCCTAAAACTTTTGCATAGTACTGTATATTAATCAAAAGGTGCTTTTTTTTCAAAAGGCAACTGAACTTTCTGGTTTTTCTTTGAAGACATTTCACTTCTCATTGAAGAAGCTTCTTCAGCTCTGACTGGATGGTGGGGAATGGAAGGATTTATACTCCTTCCAAACAGCTGGACATTTGCATTCTTTTAGTGAGTCATTAAGGTGACCTGGAGGTGTATCTGTGTCATCAGGATCACTTGAGTGGTACAAATTGTGTGGCACCTTCTTGGAATTGTTGAAAGGATTGTGTTGTAGATTGGAGATAGGTGATGTTGTATCCCGCCCCCACTGTTGAGAGAGGGCTGTTCAATTGTGACATAGATGGCCTCTTTAACTCCTCTTTCAAACCATGGTTTGAATAAGCAGCTTCTTGGATGCCTAGCGAAATGTCTTCAAAGCAAAACCAGAGTCTATATGCGTCTTGGGAAAAAAAAGGATTTTGGGGACAACCATGACCTGGATAACTGAGAATCTCCATAGATGTGTTGTAAATTGAGTTTTTATTTTTTTTATGAGCCTTCCAGATTCACACAGAGTGAGTGGCAGACATATAAAATTTCTAAAGAATTGTTTGATGAATAAATAATTGATTATTTATTATGTAAATAAATAAATTAGCTTTTACTACATATGTTAAAAACATCATTTAAAAAAATCCACATAAATAATGACAAAGTTCTTTGCAAATTATATCTCTTTATTACATGCTGTTTGTTCATCACTAAATCAGGACATTTTCAGTTTCTCCATCGTTACTCTTCTTAGTTGTTCTCGACTGTTCAGTTCTGGTATTCTTATCATAATATGACATTTGGGGAAGAAAATACAAGCCAGTAGTCTACCAGTGGAGGACAAAATAGAGAGAATCTCCATGGCCACTGTCTATTTCTCCTTTGTGCTCAAGTATGTTGGAACATAGGTGAGCCAAACAGTGCTAAACACCAGCATGCTGAAAGTGATGAATTTGGCTTCATTGAATGTGTCAGGTAACTTCCTGACCAGCAAAGCCATGTCATAGCTAGATTATTCCCCACCCCCTTTGAAAGTCTTTCTTGGATCCACAAAATGTTAATGTGATAGAAATCACAGCTCATTATACATAATCTTTTTGTTTCATTATATAGAATATTATTCATTGCCTATGAGGAAACTATCTGAGATAAAATTACAAATGAACAAATGTCTCTCTGTTTCAAATAAAATTTCAGGGTTTCATCAAAAAGATTACTAGACGGTGCTTCATTGAAGTCCATCACTGTACAAAATATGTAGATCTTAGACAAAATGCCAACAAGAATGAAGTATCCATAGTACTGGTGAAGAAAAGGCAGAGGCTCACTCATGGTGCATTTAGTGTTAGGAATCACGCACACCCCTTGAGGTAAAAGCATTATAATTAATGCTTCAAATACCACAATCTCAAATGAAGCAGTTCTTTCTTTAAGGCAATTAATCCCACTCAGAAGTCTATTTCATTAATTCAGATAATCTAATTAAGGTCCCTATATAAAGACAAATGTCAAAATTCAGAATTCTAACTCCAGTTTAGAATATCACATTGTGTTTCCTCATATCTTTTTAATTTTGTTGTATTGCTTTTCTGGGTTTGTGGTTCTTGCAACTCATTTGAGATCTATGGGAAATTTAGAAGTTGTTGTGTTTAGATAGATAATTGTAGGGAAGGAATCCCTAACTGAGAATCTATAGATAAAATAAAATCATGAATAGAAAAGGTCATTGGATATTTCTCAAAACTCCTTTGGATATATTTTATTTTGTTTTTCAGAGAACAAGGTGATAGTTGTACCTATCTCATTGGGTACAAGAATTCTCTTGGAATTAAGAAATAGCACTGAAATAAAACTAATTAAATTAGTAATTGCAGTGGAAATATTACCAAAAATAACCAAAAAATCTAGAAAACAAGAAAGGACCAAGAAGTTGAGAAAGAAATGTATCACTGCAGTGTCTTTTCAGTCTCCATTTTTCTGAGTTACAAAGTAGGGTTCTCTGTGTATTGTGGGAAGCATATGATTAAAAATTACATTGGACATGTGGGTGTGCATATTTTAACTTTACAGAAAAACCTGGAGATCAGACTGTTAATATTAAATTTTAATATTTTTTTTAACAAATTGTTTAATGATATATTAATGTTGTAATATTAAGGCTCACCAAAGTAAGAAATAGAATAATTTTGAATGTAGATCAATAATTTTAAATTTAATCTCCAAAGGACATGGACATAGGCTGGTTCCTGTTGATATTATAGAGGAGGAATGGCCCAACTCGCTGATGCTACAGGTTCAATGCTCTCTGTTTTCCTATTTAACTCTCTATGAAATTGCTCAGGAGGTTGACCAGTTTGGGATGAAGTATCAGCATTTATTGTCTTTTTTGTTCCCAAATATATATCCCTACTCCAGACCATCCAGGTTCTTGGAAGGTTGACTCAGCCTTCCATCCTTCCGAGATGGGTAAAATGAGGAGCCAGATTGTTGGGGGCAATATGCTGACTCTGTAAACTGCTTAGAGAGGGCTGTAAAGCAGTATATAAGTATGTGCTCTTGCTCTTGCCATTCTGTCTTGGAATTTGTGTGGCTGTGGATGAGACTTCAGCAATAAGAACAAGTAGATTTGGGTTTCTGGACCCTCTGGCTCTGAGAACCTTGCATCTCTTGTTCTGAATGGACCCAGACACATCCTGTGCAACATCTGGGGATCCACCTGGATCTTGTGGCTCCTGTTTGATGAGCAGGTGGCACTCATGCTTTGTGTTTTGTACCAGTTATGCCTATTCCTGGACTGGGAGGTTCTGCTCATAGTCATTCATGCCTTAGTCATTTCTTGAATGGATTACTGCAATGCAATCTATACCTATATCCTTGGAAAGTATTCAAATTTCTAGCTCATACAACATGGACAGTTGTGGCTAGACAGCTTTGTGTGCAAGTCATTTTGGACAAGTGACACCTATGTTCCTTAAGCTGATGATTAAGTGATGCTGCTTGTCAACTGAAGACAAAAGAGTTAGCTAGTTGGAAAGAAACAACACTGCCATAGATTGTCTTTCATGTAATCAACAAATTTTATTCAATTTCAGCCTTAGAGTAGGAGACTATATAATGAGAACACAGAAAACAAGCTGTATAAAATACAAGATGTTTACTTGAAAATGAAATATCTTTAGTGAAATCTACTGGCACCTAATGTTAAATTCTTAAATTCTTTGCCTTCTTAGCTGTTCCTTGTTATTTAAGGCAGGCCTCACCAGAATAATGTAACATTTTGGGAAGATGATAAAAGCCAGTAACCCCCTGCGGGAGCACAAAATGGAGAAGACCTCCACAGCCTCCGTATATTTCCCCTTTGTGCTCAGGTATGTTGGAACAAATGATAGCCAGATGCTACAAAAGACTAACATGCTAAAGGTAATAAATTTGGCTTCATTAAAGGTGTCAGGTAACTTCCTGACCAGGAAAACCACTATGAAACTAATAGTTGCCAGAAAACCCATAAAACTAAGGACACAGTAGAACATGATGGTTGACCCTTCATTACACATCAATACAATTTCCTTTGGCATGGAGTACATGTCAACATCTACAAATGGGGGTGAGAGTGATAGCCATACAACACAAATAATGGTTTGAATAAAAGAGCAAGAAAGGACAATAGAAAGACCCAGCCTCTTTCCCATCCATTTTCTAATTCTGGACCCTGGCTTGTTAGCCATGAAAGCAAGAATGACAATGATAGTCTTTGCCAAAATGCTAGAAACTGCCACAGAGAAGATGATGCCAAAAGTAATTTGCCGAAGAAGGCATGTCCATTGATGAGGCTGACCAATAAATAGCAAAGCACAGAGAAATGAGAGTATGAGGGAGATGAGAAGAATATAGGTGAGGATCTCATTGTTGGCTTTCACAATAGGGGTGTCATTGTGTTTAATGAAGAGCCAGAGCAGCAAAATAGTAATGATAAAAAAAGTAATTATAAAACTAGTGAAGATGATCCCCAAAGTTTCCTCATAGGACAAAAATGTTACATATTTTAGAATGCATAAATTTTTCTCCTCATTAGGATAATGATCTTGTGGACACTGGAAGCAGTTGTCCATGTCTGTGAAAAAGAAGAAATAATCAAATCTAATTAACTATTTAAACATGCATAATGGAAAACCAGCAAGTGGTAGCTGTGGCTTGTAGATTCTTTCCACGTCTATGGGTGGTGTGCCACTTGCATCCATTCTTGAACCAGGCAGCATTGCTTGCCACCACCAACACCCTTGAAACCTCTCAGTTTGATTACTGAAAATGTGCTCTATGTGGGGCTGCCCTTGAAGAGCATTCTGAAACTTCAACTGGTACAAAATGTGGCCACATATGCAATTAATGGTGCCAGCAGACCATTACTTGATGAGTTGCACTGATTTCCAGTGTGTTTCTCAGTTCAGTTTAAGGTTCTGGTTGTCATCTTTAAAGCCCTATATAGCTTGGGATAGAGTTACTAGAGGAACTGTCTTTTCCCAAGGGTTTCTATGTCTACAATTAGATTCAACAGATTGAGGATGCTACAGTTCCCACCAGCCAAAGAGTGTCAACTGGCAGATAATAGAAGATTTTCTGCTGCAATCCCTGCCTTATAGAATATTCTCCTTTTAGAGATTAGAATGGCCCAACTCTGTTGGCTTCTTACAAAGTTATCAATGCTTGACTACATAGATGGAATTTGTTCTGGGCCCTGTTACTTGGGTTTACTATTAATTGATTAATCATCATCAGTGCTGTTTGTACTATTTAGCTTGTGGGTGTTTTTATTGTCTTGGTGTTTTCTAAATTGTTTACATTTTAGAATTATAAGCCTCCCAAACAAAGTTAGTTGAGTTGGTTGATTACAGAAATTCAATCAATCAATCAATCAATCAATCAATCAATCAATCAATCAATCAATCTGAGTACCTCAGCAGATAGTCAATTGTGATCACAGACAAAAATTGAACGACTATTCATTTATAATTATCACTTACCTTTTTGGTTAGAAATCTTCCCACCTGGACAAGAAAAGCAGTCATAGCAGCAAAATGGTTTCCCTTCCTTTTTGGCTTTCCTGTAACCTGGATGACAATTGTCATTGCAAACAGAAAAAGGTTTGGTCTAAAGATAAAGAAAGAGAAGAATATTGTCCATACTGCAAATGTGCATATCTACAAATAACCATAGTTGTAAATGTTTTCATAGATGAATCATTCAAAATAAATTAATATATGATAACTTATAATGCAAAATCTTTTAGGGAAAAATAGCTTATCAATTGTTTCTGTGTATCCAAAGTTCATATAGAGAGTGATAGATAAGCAGTGAATCAGAGAAAAAAAATAAGTAATCTGACGTATGTCAATACTACTTGAATGACATTTAAATGTCACATTATACATTTCTTAGCATTCCTTGGTGATATTTTGTTTATTATTGATTTTCCTCTCACAAGTTTAAATTAGAAATTCTTCAATTTTAGGTAATGACTCATATGAATGAATATAGCTTCCAGCTATGTCTAAATCATGATTTTGGATAGAAACCATGGTTTAAATGAAGGCAATCTGATAAACATGACATTTCTGCATGGATATATTAAGAAAAGAAGTAGTGATATGCTGATACTGAAATATATGATTCCAGTATATTGATAAGAGACTTCATTGTGTAAAAGAAAATATTTGAACATTTCATATTTTGTTGGATACTTTCTTCTACATCTCGTGATCTGACCCTTCTTTCTACATTTCCTCTGTATTTTCAGACACCTTTCTGAGATATTTGAAGAATATCTTTAAAGAAATGCCCAAATTTTATAACTCTTGAATAGAACTCAAAGAGTTACGGGGCCTACCTGATTAAACCACTTTGGCCAGATTATGGATTCCTCTGAAAGAGTAAATGTTTTTTCTGTGAGAGTCAAGGGTTGTATGTCTCCAACTTTGACTCTAAGGAAGGAAAGGTTTGGGAATGTTATCCAGTTGATAATATCAAATCCAGTTTCCATTTCTCCATTTTGATTGAAGAAAACTGTTTCCCCAACACTATTATTAAATGAAATGGTTTTCACAAAATGGTTGAGCTGAAGAGAGATGATGACATATCAGGATATAGCTAATGGCATTGTTCTTTTGCATTTAAGTTTGTTTTGTGTATAATAAATAGGCAGAAAAGAGGGATTGGAATAGCGTTCTGGAGAAAAAGAAGAAATTAGGATGAATAAATGCATCTTCTGAGAGGGCCTCAAGTTTTTGATTGCTTGATACATGTTACTATGCATGCATATCATTAATTGATTTTGAATTGTGCCTGTATGATTATGGGTCAATTCATAGGAACACAGAGGTTCAACATTGGATACCATGAAACTGCATCAATGTTTTTCTATTGCTGATCAAGAATTACAATTTCAATTTGTATAGAACTATGGAAAAGTTACTGAATTTGAAAATGAAAAATGAACAAATAAAAGATACAATGGTACAACGGGAAAAATGGTTTTAACATAGAACTAGAGAAATGGCAAAACCTATGGGAAAGAAACTATAAATTAACAATGACAACCTCTTATAAAGAAAATTTGTATAAAATGTTTTATAGATGGCATTTTCCACCTGCTAAGTTAGCTAAAATGTTTAAAAATATGTCTAGCAAAATGTTGGAAATGTTTGAAAAATGAAAAATGGGCCCATTTTATCATATGTGGTAGACTTGCATCAAAGTAAAAGAAAATGGGCAAAGATACACAGGTGGCTAGAAAAGATGATAGGGGAAATGTTAAACCTGAATTGTTTTAAGTAGGTATAATATCAGAAAAAATTGATAAGAAAAGTATGTCCTTAATATTATGTGTTCTAACAGCAGTGAGGATTATATTTACACAATACTGAAAAAAATGAAGATATACTACGAGATGGATAATCAGCAAGATACTAGGTTGTACAGAAATTGATAGATTAACATTGAAAATTAAACAGAAAGAAGATGCAGAATATTATCAAACACGGAATCTATTTTTACCAATGGTTGGAAAAAAGGGGTGGAGATTAAGAATGTAAATTTGTATTGTTAAGCAAATTAAAAACCCAGACAACATGATGTTTATTAAGCACTAAGAAATGTATTTAATAGAAAATCAATAATAAAAAGAACTACTATGGAAGAGTTAATTAGAAATGCATCCTAAGCATGTTATTATTGTTAGAATAGGGTTCACGGAACAGTCTGTGAAGCAATGCTAGCTTTCATGGCTGTTATCTGTTGGTTGGTATTGGGCTTCATGGTTTATGGTTTATCACTAGCAAAGTACCCTGGGCAGGTGGGAGAGGTAGCAGTTACCATATCTGGAAACATCTTCTCCTTTCAGACTTTCCAGATGTGAGATCCTATTCCTCAAGCTGGGCTCATGGGATCAGTTGGAACTGTTGCTATTGTACCAGCCTTGCTGCTGCATAGTAACCCCTCTAGCATAGCTGCTGGAGGGCAATTTGAGGTGAGTGTTGGGGTTTCCCAGTCTTACATCCTTGGGGATGGCATTTGAAGATACTTGGGAGTTTATGGTCACCATGGCATTTCAGATAATTCATAGCCAGACTCAGGACAGTGGTTCACACTCTGGATATGATCTTCTTGTTGATGCTGTGACAACATGAGATGATGGGAGATCTATTATTGGGCCCTGTGGATGCTCTGGCCATAGCCTGTAACCAGAAAGCAGCCTAAGCGCTGGACAGGATCATTCCCCTGCATCATTCTTGAACCAGTGTTCCTGATATTTTCCATTGTTCCTGGAGGAGTTGAGATGTTGAAAAGGACCAAGAGATGACTGTAACTCCATTGGAGGAAAACAAGGGATGAATCCAACCACGCACAAGTTAGAGCCACTATTAAAGCCTACATTGTGGCAGTAAAAACAGTGAAATACCATTATTTTTCTATACCTATTGCATCCACATGGTCACTCTGTGGACCTGTCTAGGATCACCCACCAATATTTAAAGAAATATGGCTCAAATGACATCTTCAAGCCTGTGTGGAGGAATTTGTAGCATACCTGAGGGATAAAATTGCTTGGGAACATTCACAGTTGGAAATGAAGTGTGGAGCATGTCCATTAGAGTTTCCTGGAGTTTGTACTCACTTGGTTATCTGGGCACTTGTTGCCCCTGAAGAAGTAGACTAGGATCTTGGCACAAGTATTGCTTTATTAGATCCATGTCATTATTGACCAATGGAAATTTCCTGAATGGTGATTTAAAAGTGGGTCCAACTAATAACTTCATTACAATAAGGAGTGTCCCTGGCACTAATTAAGGGGGCTTTGAGCTGCTCATTCCTTAAAACAATTGTAAGACATCCACAGTTACCTTAAGGTAAAATGGGCAGCCTATAAATGGTACAAATAAATAAATAATATATCACCCATGGACACCATCTGCCTGGACAATTTTCATTCAATCTCTTACCTTCCCTTTTTAGAAATTGATTATCTAAAACCATTTAAGTAAGGTTTCAGGTCATTATGGAAAAAGAAACAGTATTTGCCATGTTTATGGATAATCTGCAGCAAGACTGGGATGGGAGTAAGGCATCTATCTTTGCTCTCCTTCACTCCTTGATGGCTTTCAATACCACCAACCATGGTATCCTTTTCAGCTGACTGGAGGAGTTGGATCTAGGTGGCACAGTTTTGTGCTGGATCTACTCCTTCCTCCAAGGCTGGTCCCAATTGGTGATGAAAGGAAGCAAGAGATCCAGTCTGTAACCATTCCATCTCTGTGCTGCAGAATTGGGTGCACTCACCACTCCTTTTTAACATCTACATAAAGTCACTGGATGAAATTATCTGACACCAGCAGATGAGGTATCATGAGTATCATGTTGATAATGCTCAACTTTACATCGCCATTATGGGCGATCTAAGTATTGTTCTGGCTGCCTTTTCACAGACATCACTTGGGTGTCTAGGGGTCTGTATATAGGACAACAAACTTCAGCTGAGCCCTGGTGGCTTTGGGGTCTGGGGATTTATCATCCTTTGTCTTGAATGGAGTTGCACTACCACAGGCAGATCTTTGGTGTAACTTGGGGGTACTCCTAGACCTATAATTCCTGCTGAAAAGAGTAGGTGGCAGTCAAAGCTAGGAGACTCTTCCCAGAACTTAATCTTGTGCACCAGTTGTATCATTTCCTGCTGTCTGAGAGGCCCTGTGTTCAGTAAGTCATGCTCTAGTAATCTTCCAGTTGGATTACTACAATGGAGCTATCTATGAAGAGTATTCAGAAGCTGGAGACTCTAGGGTGGCAACATGCTGTTAGGCAATAGCATTTAGACATATATACCACTATATAGTGCTTTACAGTCCTTTATAAACAGTTTACAGAGTCAGCATATTGCCCTCAACAGTTTGGATCCTCATTTTACCCACCTCCTATGGATATAAGACTGAATCAACCTTAAGCCTGGTGGGATTTGAACTGCCAAACTGCAAGCAGGCAACAGTCAGCAGAAGTAGCCTGCAGTACTGCACTCTAACCATGTGCCACCGAGGCAAGCTGTATTTGTTGATAGTTAGCTTCCAGGGTCAATTCAAGGTTTTGATTTATTACCTTTAAAACTTTATTTATTTAATTTATTTATTTGTATTTATTTTCAACATTTCTATATCGGCTCACTCCCTAGGGACTCGGAGCAGTGTACAGCCAATCTAAAATGAAATATACAAAAGTTAAAATAGAATTAAAACAAATTAAATCAATGGCCTGATCAATTAAAATTAATCAATAACCAATTAAAATCCAATAATTTATTGAAATTAAAAATTTAGAATTTCTAATTAAAAATTAGAATTTATTAGGCCAGACCGGCTTGTTGGAATAAGTAAATTTTTAATGCCCGCCGGAAGGCCTGGACGTCAGGAATGGTCCGAATCTCCAGGGGGAGTTCATTCCACATGGAGAGTGCAGCCACAGAGAAGGCTCATACCCTCAAAGCTGTCAGACGGCAACGTCCCGACAATAGAACCCCGAGGAGGCCTGCCCTGTGGGATCGTACTGGTCGGATGGAGGCTGATGGTGGCAACAGGCAGTCCCATAAGTACCCAGGTCTCAAGCCATGGAGCGCTTTAAAGGTGAGTACTAACACCTTGAATCACACCCGAAAGGCCACAGGGAGCCAGTGTCAGCTCTGTCTCGATCAAACTTTAAGAAATAAACACCCCGAATACATTGTTTAGGAAAACAGGTAAAATTTTACTAAAGCATGACTGATTACAGAAAAATCTAAGCAAGGTCTGGCAAAATCCGCGGGAAAACTTC